>PVIJ01005687.1:0-100757 GCA_004024925.1 Scalopus aquaticus
AGTGGTTTTGATTTGCATTTCCTTGATTATAAGTGATGTTGAGCATTTTTTTCATGTATCTGTTGGCCATTTGCTTTTCTTCTTTGGAGAAGTGCCTTTTGAGCTCTTCTGCCCATTTTTTGACTGGGTTGTTGGCTTTGTTTTTGTTGAGTTGTGTGAGTTCCTTGTAAATTTTTGTTATCAGTCCTTTATCAGATGTGTTGTGTGCAAAAATCTTTTCCCAGTTGGTAGGGCGTCTGTTAGTTTTGGATAGTGTCTCTTTTGCTGTACAGAAGCTTTTTATTTTAATGTAATCCCATCTGTTTATCTTGTCTTTCACTTCCTTCGCTTTGAAGGATGAGTCTTTCAAGATTTTGCTGAGATGTATGTCGTGTAGAGTTTTGCCTATATTTTCTTCTATACATTTTATGGTTTCAGGTCTTACATCCAGGTCCTTTATCCATTTAAGATAAAGGACCAGCTTTGTTTAATTAACTCTTGTTCCTCCTTCTCGGACCTCAGCTGGGTCCCTGCTTCCCCTGTAAGACCCTGCCCGCATCCCCAGGGAGCCAAGCCACTCCTTGTGAGACTGCAAAGCTCACTGGAACTCTCCTTTAAAGTTCCATTTATAGGGCCTCCCTGGTGGGTTAGGGGTTAAGTCTCAGCGCTATCACCTCTACAGCCTGAGTTCAATCCTGGCCAGGATGCTGACCCACACGTGACGCAGCAGACCTCTCCTGTCTCTCCCGCTGCTCCTCTTATCAATAAATCCACCTATTCTGCTCCCCACTCTGTCTCTGGTGAATTCGCTCACCCCCCACACCTCTGGCCTACACCCCAGTTCTTCTACACACACAAAAATTCAAACAAATAAAAATAAATTTCCATTTGTAATTGTAACAACGCATGCTCATGTGCTCGTTGAGTGACCCTCTTTGTGTCCCACACAGGCTGGGGTATCTCTAGCTTTGCTGTTTAGAATTCTGGATGGAAAGAATAAGTAATTAGTGAAATCCAAACTGAGCAGGAAATGGCTAATGGCTTTCAGGGGCTGCGGTACCTAAGGAAAGCCTGGTTGCTGTCGCTGTCTGTGCTATTGCCTCTAATCAGACAAGATAAGAAACAGGGGCAAGGCTGTGCTAAGAATATCCCTGAGGTACACACCTGAAAGGTGATACAAAAAGTCGCTCTGGCAAAGGGACCTGTGATATTATGAATACAGATCGATTCTATAGAAACTAACTTTGAAAACATTTACCCATATCTCTCACATCCCCCCTTTTCATCATTTTATGAAGACAGACAGAGTGCATTATGCATATAATAATGTCCTCATTTTGGAGTGATTTTTTTAATCCCCTTTTTGCTTTTCTCTGTCATCATTTTGGGGTTTTTTGTTTTTTTGTTTTTTGTGACTGTCACTGCACATCAGCTCATGCTTGGGATCTCTGCAATAAAGAATTCTCCCCGATTTGGAGAGCTCCTCAGGCCTGAGCACTTCGTGACATCTCCAAGTCCCAGTCAGCTCCACTGGGGCTTCATGATGCCTGTTGGTTTTCATGCGAGTGTTTCACATCACACACCTGAAATATTGTGAAGGCATCTTGTAAATTAAACCCGTTGGTTGGCCAGCAAAGCCCACCATTCCCTTGATTTGCTTGAAAGAAGTTAACCTCCATCCAGAGGCATTTAGCAAGCGGAGGTTCAAGTTTAGAGTACAGCAAATTTGTGAGTATCAGTTGGCGCCTCCTCCCCTATCTGCATGAACATTCTTAAATTACACACAATTTACAAAGGCGGTGGGAACAAGCGGTGATTACATATCTCGGGGATTTGGGTGGGATTGTAAATCAGCCACTCTGGCTCCAAGGACAGCCCAGACCTCTTGGCCTGTGGATTTTCGGAACATAATTCTGTCTCAGCCCCGGTTCATCGAGTTGTCTTCTTCCCAGAAGAGCAGAAAGAACTCTTCCCTGAGAGTTTTTGGATTAGAGTTTATTAAAGTTTTTAAATCATCTCAAAAAAGGAAATGTGAGCAGTGTAAAAAATATTTTTAATAAAAAAGACCATTAGAATGAAGCCTGGTGTCTTCTAGTAAATGGTGAATTGTGAAGGAGGCTGCGAAAAGCCACAGAGAACCAGACTCCTGTCGCTGAATTTCAGTGACATACTCATATAAAAAGAAGTATCTGAAATAAAATATATATATATATTTAAAAAATTTAAAAATGTAAATAACATAAGTAAAAAATAAAAATAAATAAATATGTGAATATGTTAAAAAAAAAGAAGTATCTGAAGCTTCAGGAACAGCTTCAGGAACATGTAGTTATGATAGAATGTTCACAATTTTAGGAAACTCGAGGCCAGCTTTCAACAGCTGAAGCAGAAGTCGCAACAATTTTCCTGTGATTTAGAATCATTCTGAATTAGCAGCTTGGTTAGACAGCCAATTTGGACAATTTGAACCCCAAAGTAGAGTCTTAAGTCTGATTTGTTTTCCTTGGCTCTCTAGATAGTTCTGTGGAGACAGGGAAGAAATGCCCTCTTGTGTGTCTGTCTCCTTTCTGAGCAAGAGGAGATGGTAAGAATTTGCCTTTCCTGTGATGGACTGAGTAACTTCAGACGTTGAACACTTTTCCTCTTCTTTCTTGAGATCCAGACAGCAACGGGAACCTCTTGAGCCCTGGAAAGACCCCCCCCCCCCCCAATGGCAGTTGTGGGATAAAATGTTTTAACTGACAGTTGAGCCCCTTGGCTAAATTCTTGAGTCTTGGTAGAACTAGTCGAAATGTTCAGTTTCAAGCCAGAAAGCCGCCAGAAGGAAGGCTGATCACAGATGACAGAGAGCTCAGGAGAGCAGAGCGCCGCTGGCTGCTCAGCAGCCCCAGGGAGACGGAGCCAGGGCCGACGACTGGCAGGTGACCGTGCCCGGTCCTTAGAGCAGGGGGTCAGTCTCACGTGCCCCCCCACTTCCCACTGGGCATTTCTCACCCACATGGCAGTGAGTTGTCTGTGTCCTAAGAGAATGAAAACGTGATGCTCCAACTGCGTTCCCCACTCTGTTTCTCTTTCTTCATTGTGCATCTCCTCTGATCCAGACACAGGAGAAAATCAAGGAGTAAAAGATATACTTGACTTTCCAAGTTGTCTGCTGCATCCCCCTCATTGAGTAGATCCTGTAGATTCCAGTGGTAAATATGTGCACACACTCAGAATAGATCTTGTACAACCCATTGTGGATTTTCTGCAGGCTGTGGATTATGTCTAAGAAAATCCTTGCTCTCCTGAGTAACATATCGGACTAGGAAGTCAGCTCTTCTAGTTCAGCGAATGGAAGCTTTCACTGAAAGGCAGAGTAGAGGCATCTGAACAGACCTGCAGACATTTCTGCCCAGGCCTTGGTGACATGACTGTGGCTTGCTGATGGTTGTGTGGAGCTGATGTCAGCTGTAGAAGTAGGGGGCAACTTTCCATTTCCTTTCCATGGTCACCCCTTCTGTAGCACAAGTAGACGAGGAAACTGGATGAAGGAACTGGATTCGTATCTTCTGATTATGGGCTTTACTATCAAAGACCACAGAAGAGGCTGGAATTTGGCTAAAGAAGTATTTTGAATGTCTTAAATGTAGACTCTTTATACAGAAAATATATGGGACTATGTGGGGAAAGATATTAGTGTGTGCATTTAACCCCCCCACAGGGGGATTCTGTCTTCACCTGCTCCACTTCTGAGCTCTTGTCGGGCAATGAGTGTGCCAAGGCTGAGACAGGGTCGGAAAGCTTGACTTCCAGAAAGTTACAGGAGACGAGAAGGAGACAGATGAGCAGGGGCGCAGGGAAGACTGACCACAAGTGTTTCTGAAGAGCATGGGTAGAAGCAGGGGAGAGGTTTATGGAGAAGGTGAGGTGTGACTGACACATTCAAAGAAAGCCATTTGGGACGAAAGACTTTCCAGAGATGTTTTATGTTTGTTTGTTGGTGAACAGAATCCCCTTTTGCATTTTCGAGAGACTCCAGCCACACATATTTTCATCGTTTTTCTAATTAAACTTGTGGATGCCAGGTAGTGTACCTTTGCCTTTAACACCTTGTCAAAATGGTGGCAAGGGGTCCAGGCTTGTGTGGGTGACTTGGAGCTGAAGTCCTATCCACGGGACGAGGGACTTTTGCGCTAAGAGGGGAAATTACCAGAAGACAGGATGCTCAGAGGTCTGCGTAACACCCACTAAAACCAGTGAGAACTGGAATGAGCCAACCAGAGAGGCATCTGTAATCACATTCACAAATAGGCACGTTCCCTGGAATACCATGGCTTGTTTTGTTTCAGTTTTAAAATTGCATTATTTTTGTATTGAGGGAACGCTGGTTCACCAACCTGTGTCTGATTTAGGAAGACAGGTTCACACCTCTTCAGGCAAACATTACCTACCATGCCCACCACCAAAGCCCACTCATCCTCCACCCTGGTCCATTGGGCCCCCTCCCCACTGTCATTATCCCCTGCCTCCCCCTCTAGTGACCTCCACTCTGCAATCAGATTTCTAAGATTTGTTTTGATTTGGTTTTATTAGTTCCTCTGTTTCGTCCCTGAGTTCCACTTATGAGTGAAACCACCCAGTATCTGTCTTTCTCTCTTTGATTTATCTCACTTAGTACCATCCCCTCCAGTTTCATCCATGTTGTCCCAAATGAAAAGATGTCATTTTTAAAAAAAATATAACTGAGTAGTACTCAGAATAGCTTGTTTTATGGTTTACGTGTAGACAAGGCAGAAAGAAAATCAGATCACTGGAAAACAGGATTTTCTTTTTTTTTTAAATGCTGCAATTTTCAAAAAACGAAAGAGAGCAAAATCATGGGCATGGAGCGAAATAGCCAGCCTTTGTCTGGGGCCCCCCATCTGTGCCACCGCGGGGCCGACAGCAGTGGAAAAATGCCTGTCGTGTAGCAGAAGGCTGGTCCGCCCATGAAAGTAAACTCTCTGTCCCAGCTGTGATTGGATGTGACTTCCAGATTTATATACTCACAGGCCACTCACTTCGCCTTAGTCGCTGAAGTGGGGTGAGGTTTGGCTTTGAATGCTGTTTACAGTATTTTTTAAGGTTTGTAATGGGCAAGTGTCCCGTGAAATTCCCCATGTGGACAGCAGGAAGGGGGCCGCCTGCCTGGGTCCTGTTGCTAGCGCCCCGCTTGAGGCATCAGCCCGGTGTTGCCGCCTTCCTGCGAGAGGAAGGTTCAAACTCTATGAAGAGGACGTGGAGACGCTGCCCGGGGAAACACGGAGCGATCTTTATCTAAAGTGTCCTACATACCAGTGTGAAGCGAACTCATCCTTTCTCGAAGCTGAGCTGATTCAAGTGGGACTCGAGCCTGGGGCGGGGAGCCAGCCATCTGCAAACACGAGAAAAGCCCAGAACCATTTCTCTTTATATGTCCACGGAGTGTGAATTCGTTTCTGCTCAAATTAATTCTATTTACTCCCGGTCTGAGCACATGGGGTTGGCGAGTAGCAGCAAGGCCAGTCTAATAGCTCTGGGCCCCGTCACTGGGAAGCTTACCCTGTCCCAGGAGCCCTCCATGCAGAAGGGACTCCCCTCCACCACTGTCACCAAGATGACGCCGGGCTCAGCATTTCATGGTAGTGACCCCAGAATCCTGGCACTTGGAGGCCCAGTTGGCGTGGGCTACCGAGCCAAGCCGCCTGGTGGGAATGGGCGGAGGTAGCTATAAGCCAGCTGGAGAGTCGCGGTGGGGGGGGGGGGGCACCGTGGATATGAGTAAGTCTAAGGTGGCTGAGGGGCCCTGTTCTCTCTATAACCTCCTCCAGGCTACCATATCCTGCTCTCTGGGAGAGCTCCTCTTCATTTCCAGCCTACCCTTTGTGTTTTTAAAACCAGATTCAGGGCCTCCCCGGTGGCGCAGTGGTTAGGCGCTGCCCTGTGGAGCTGTTGGCAGCGGTGACGCGAGTTCCTCCCCTGGCCAGAGAGATTCCCACATGGCGCGGCAGACCTCTCCTGCCTCATCCGCTGCTCCCTCAGCAGTGTAATTCTGATCTGCCTGTTCTGCTCTCTGCTCTATCTCTGGTGAACCCTCTCACCACCCCACGCCTCTGGCCTGTACCCCAGCTTGTATCCATAAATAAATAAATTAAATAAATAAATAAATAAAACCAGATTCAGTACAAAAATGTTAAGGAAGGCAGAAGAGTAGCAGGAAGACAGACTGATTGGCTTTGAAACTCCTCCCAAGGCCCAGCATGGGGTCTTCATGACCCTCCCTGTTAGTTTTACCTCCATGCCATTCCACCAACCTCCTTCCTGTCAATATTTTCAACACGGCATATCCATTACTCAAGTACATGTGAATTAAAGTAAAATATCTTCTAGAGCTGAGCCCTCAATTTTAGTTAGGCATGTGTTTTGAGAGATGCTAACAGCAAACCTGAAGATGTTTTACAAAATAGCTTCGTGTGGTGCATTGGGCTCCGTAGATCATCCTGTTCTACCATCTTTCCTGTGTGGGGATTTCGTCCTCATGGTTGCAAAATGGTTGCTGTGCATCCAGACACTGTATTCCAGGAAGGGAGAGAAGACATGAATGGAAGAGAAAGAGCAAAGTGTTGGAATGGCAGGCCTCCTCAGTCTTTTCTTTTTAAAATGCTACCTGTCTGATGGATGGGTTTATATGTATTTTCATGCTGACTTTGTGATTACAGTTTATGCTACGTTTTCCTTCTGAGGAGTTGGTAATCTACCATCACTAATTTCCCTTTTCAATATTTTTCTTCACTATTTCTACCTATATATTCTCTACCTATTCATTTTGGTAAATTGCAAAGAAAATCCTTGGGTCTTAGAATTGGATTCTGGTAAAAGTCTTCAAATCTTTACAAAGTTATGTCTTCGCATCCAGATTTATAGCAGGTTTCTCTGTTTCTCTGTTTATACTATCTGTTTAGTATCATATAGTTCTTCTATATTTCTGAAGTAGCATTATTTCTTTATTTTTGTGTTGCCCTAAAACATCACTTATCTCTCAAAGTCCAGCCTTGGCTCTTATCTCTACTCTGCTGCACAAATT
This sequence comes from Scalopus aquaticus, assembly GCA_004024925.1. Classification (NCBI taxonomy): domain Eukaryota; kingdom Metazoa; phylum Chordata; class Mammalia; order Eulipotyphla; family Talpidae; genus Scalopus; species Scalopus aquaticus. The sequence continues at coordinate 7,064 of PVIJ01005687.1, forward strand.
CTGTAGCTTCTATATTAAGGGAAGGGGGAATTTATGACTTTTGAGTAGCTTTGTCAAGACTTTAACACTGTGTAAAATAATCCAGAGGAAATACATATCTTGGCTCCGTGGCAGTGAACTCAAGAAGGATTTAAATTAAGAGCCAGGATTACTCTGCGTGGGGTGACCAGATGGCCGAACTTGTCTCAGATGGTTTCAACTGTGTTCCTGCCTGTTGGTTTGTAGTCCCTCCAGTCACCTTTTCCTCAACTTGTTATCATGAGAAAATCTCATGTTATTGTGCAACAATCCCAGTGATTTAACAGAAATACCTATATGCCCACTACCTTGGCTCTGCCATTAACAATTTCCTGTACTTTTCTCTCCACTTCTCTCCTCATCCATACATCCATCTCTGTGTTGGGATGCATTTCAGAGTTAATGGCAGACCTCAGTCCACTTCTCCTCAACTACACCATTAACCAGAGTTCTAGATTTATTTATAGTGTTTTTGCTTTTGAGGTCAAATGAACATAAAGCTAAATGTACTAAATGTGTACTTATGGAATTTTGACAGATAGGTCACCCAAGCCCCTATCAAGATATAAACCATTACCATCACCCCAAAAAGCTCCCTTATGCCCCCTCCCAGCCAGTTCCCCCTCCCTCCATTTAGAAAACTACTGATCTGATTTTTTTCAGTATGAAAATTTTCAGTATAAATTACTTTACCTCTTCTAGGACTTCAGCTAAATGAAGTCATACAGTAGATATTCTTTTGGGTAGGGCTTTTGGGTGAGTGAAAGCTCAGGATACTATTTTTGAGAATCACCACCATCATTGTACGTATCGTTACAGACGATTCTTTACTTCACTCTTTCTGTAAGAACCAAACTCTCTATTCCAGTTGTGTGAGAATCACCTGTTTTGAAAGCTGATTTTTAAAATTCCCTACAGGGAGAAAAGACCTCAAACACCATCAAAGCGATGCTATTCCTCCCTGTGGCAGAGAATAAAGATAGGTCTTCTCACAATAAGGAACGTATGTGGGTTTTGGAACTTCTCACTGACCCATTTTAAATTTAATGTCTCTCTAAGAGATATAAATTAGCAGCCACAAAATACTACTGCTCTTTGAATGCTCCAGCCCATGAAGTGTAAATTAAGTTTGTTTAGCTGTTTAACCAGACTAGAACGAGCTGTTAAATATTTTATGATATCTAAACGCGCTTGCAACCAAGGGCGCTGCTGTTCCTGTCCTCTCACACATTTTTGTTTGAGTGAGAAAGGGAATGCCTAAGAATGCACATAAAAATATTCCCAGTTAACAGAAGTTTAAATGAATTAAAGAAATGAAGAACACACATGTTTGCATTTAGACATGGTAGTTGGCCAATTTTTTTCAAGAAGAGGGCCTTATTACTTTCGCTCTAAGCACTGCTCTAAATGTTCAACATTTGACAAGGGGAATTTCCCTTCCTTCTCCCCTTTCCCTACAGTATATATTAAACTAATTGCTTTATTTTAACAAGGGAGACCCTATTTCCCCCAACCATCCTCCTGACCCCCAGCTTGAACTTCAGCTCCAAGGATCTGGGCTGGAAGATAATTGCCCTACCAACATGATTTAATGCACTTTGGCTCCGCTGCATCAAGTCTTCTCCATCTTCAGAAACATTTTTAACTCTCAAAGGGTCAGATTCCCAGCCTCTATAATTCTTGGAGAGTCCTATAAAAAAATTGGCCCGGAGTTTCCTTATCATTTATAATTTTCATAATACTCTCCGAGTCTCAAAACTATCTAGGGTTTCAGAGATGAGCAATTTGCTGTTTTTCACAAAGAACATTTCTCTGAAGAGCAAAGCAGGGAATGCTGGTGGGGTTGAAACTGTCACCATGAAATGGTGAATAATAAAACCTGCGCATCACCTGCACGGCCCGCATCGTAAAACTATCTTTCCAAACACCCACTTCTTCAGCCTCTTCTCAAATATTGCTCATTATGGAGATCTGTATGTACATGCTCATGTGTGGAAAATGGACAGTGAGGCGAGGTGTTGGCCTCTCTATCACACACACATACACACACACACACATGCACTCAAAACACACGTTTGTCCCTATAGAGAAGTCCATATACATCCCACATCCAAATCCTGCGCGCACCCATACATACTCACTTTCAAAATGAGCAACATTTTTTGTTTGTTTTTTGGTTTTTTTTCCCAATGGAAAAACTGTTAGAAAACATCTAACAATTTACTTTATTGCTAACATCAATTTATTTCTCACCTCCCCTTCAGAACATGTAAGACTCAGGTTTTTATGGTGCCATTTCATTGTAGTGTCCATATATATATTTATCTGTATAAACTTTTAAATTGTCTTACATCGTTGTTCGTTTTTGTGCGGTATTTGATTTCTCTCCTCAGGTGTACTGCCCGTAAATCTCTCACCGCAACATCACCTGTGAACCATCACCATAGTCCCCTGTGTTCTTCCCTCCCCTGTTTTGACCCCTCTTCCTCTCCCTCCTCTGCTGTATGCCTCAAATTTATGTTCAGTTTGCAAGGTTTGCCTTTTTTTAATCTCTGACCCTTTGTTCGGTTTCCCTATATTCCTCCTGTAAGTGAAACCATCCAATATTTTTCTTTTTCCTTCTGACTTATTTCACGGAGCATCATGCCTTCCAGCTCCATCCATGTTGCTGCGAATGGCATGAGATTATCTTTTTTGATAACTGAATAGTATTCCATTGTGTATATAGACCACATCTTCTTGGTCCGTTGTTCAGTTTTAAGGCATTTAGGTTGTTTCTATATCTTAGCTCAATATGAGCAACATTATATTTAATCTCTTCACTTTCTCTGTGGCCCTTACTCCTTAAAGGAGACCATTGCTCTCCTGGGATGGGCTTAAGCAATCTTAACTCTTTCAGGAGACACTAGCTTCAGTCAGTCATTTTAAACAGCGTGCTTCCAGGCAGCCTGGGCCAATGGCACACTGAGACCTTGGCCTCTAAGGAGCTCCAGCACTTGGCCCTTAGAATAAGGTTCAGTGTCTCCCCAGGTCTCAGTTGTCTGGTTTGTAAAATGAAATGACACCCCCTCCCCCTCAGCATTACCGTGAGGCTGTCTAACAGGGAAGCATTTTGAATGTGCAAAAATTCTACAGAGAAGACTTCAGTCCCATTTAGGCAAGGACCACATGTGAACGCAGCTTTTTTATAATCCCTGGCAAAGGGCCAGGGCCCCAAAGAGCCTGACACAGCCCATCTCGAGGATGAGGGCGAAGGTATCTTCCAGAAAACAGGACTGACGCCGAGAGCTGTTCGAACATCCTCTTAGCTCTTTGCCGGGTGGGAGTTGGAAAGAAGGACTAAAGACACGGCTGCCGCTGTAACGTGAGCCACTGCCAGACCAGAGCGCAAGGCCAGGACTCAGCTCCCTGCGGGGTAACCAGATCGTGGAAGAGCTGGCAACAGAGGTTGTCCTGCCGTCGGGCCACTTCCAAACACCTGGGGTACCCTCTGATTGAAACTGCAAGAGAGGAGATGGCAGCTATGGCCACCCCTCCAGGGGACCTGCGGCGATTCGCAAGCAAATCCCCCCTGATTTCCCGCCCTTCCTCAAGGGCACCTTCCCAGATTCCAGCTGGGGTGTGCCCTCTAACCAGCTTCCGCCACCAAGTGCGCCCGGCGCCAGGGACCACGACTGACAGGTGGGAGGAAGAGGAAGGAAGAGGGACACTCAACCCGTGTCAAGCACGCTTGTAAAAGAACTGGCTGGTCAGAACGATGAGTCCCTTCCAAAGAAGCAGTGGCACGGCCAGGAACCACATTGCATTTTGTTGTTGGAATGGGGAGAGGAAGTGCATTTCCCGCCTCGCCGGCCTCACGTTCTGCTGTGTCTTTTTCCCAGGTTGTTCCCTGGAAGCCCGCCCTCTGGGACTTGCTGTTTATCGGGACCCATTGTTCTCCACCGCCTTGGGCCTTGCTTTTAGCTTCTTGTTTCCGCCCTGCAGTTGGTGCTGTGGTTTTTCACAGTTATCCCTCCATTTATGGGTCCTGGCTTTCAACCGATTGTTTTTATCATTTTTCATCTTTGAATCATTTCCAACCACAAACTCCCCCTCCCTCTCTGCGGCTGGTTAGTGTAGTTGATGGAAAACAGAGACAATAAGTCTATAGGTTGGACCAGCTTCAATTTCTGAGCCAGGCAGTTCTACTGTAGCCAGATAGGGTATCTCTAAAATGCCCAGCCACTTATTAACCCAACCGTCAGACAAGTGCTTAGAGAAAGACCACTGGTGATCTCTGTAATGGATCAACTACCAGCATCAGAAAACGTCTCTGGGGGAAGTCCTGCTCTGAATACATCCATCAGTGTTGTACAGACAATACCAGCTTGCTCTTTTTGTTTTTCACTTTTAAAGCTGTTTCTTTTTATTTTACTTTATTGGAGTAACCTTGGTTGACAATGTTGTTTGTGTTTTAGAGGTGTAGTATCTTCCCCTTTCAGGTGTTGATACCATACCGTCCCCATCAAACCACTTCTAGTAAACACCATAGTTCATTGTGCTCTCTCCCCACTTTGTTCTTACTCCCTCCCCACCCCCTCCCTACCCCCTCCCTGTTAGCCTCAGTGCCATAGTTGGTTTTCTAGGACTTGTTGTTAGTTTGGTGTTTTCTGACCCTTTGTTTGGTTTCACTATATTCCACATATAAGTGGCACCATCTTTATTTCACTATCTCCTTCTGGTTTATTTCCCTTAGCATAACCCCTGCCCCCAGTTCCATCAGTGTTTTCACAAATGGCAAGAGTTTCTCATTTTTCATCACCAAGTAATATTCCAACTGTGTCCCTATATCATGTCTTCCTGATCCACTGATCTGTGTTTGGGGCCCCAGGTTGTTTCTATTGCTTGGCTATTGTAAACGGTGCTGCAAAGAATATGGGAATGCATATTTCTCTTCTAAGTAGTGTTTTTGTATTCTTTGGGTAGATAACTAGGAGTGGAATTACTGGGTGGTAGAGAAGAACCAATTTACTTGTAAATGGATAGTCCCACTGTTATTGGGCTTTGGGGTTCCTGGATTTTGGGGTAGCTAGGTCCTTGACTATGGTGTGAACAGAATTCACAGCAATCTCTTTAGCGGAAGCAAAGCAAAGTTTATTTACAGATAGAATGAAAGTATGGCCAGAGAGAGGTCCGGGCAGGCAGAATCCTAGGAAAGAACTGGGGAGGAAGACAGAGGGCTCTTGTCTTCACTGGTGTGCAGGAACTGCTCTCTCCATCCCTTCCTGGGGTGCACCGTGCATGCGCTCCTGGGGTGTGGTTTGTCACTCAGGCAACAGTTTCTAAGTCACTCCCCCTCCTACTGTGCTCCAGCAGCGGGTTGGGCAGGGAGAGCATCTGGTCTAAGTGACCATGGTGTCAACCAGCTCTAGCCTTCCCTTGGGAAGGGGAGAGCATCTAGGGCTTTGGGAGGGAATATTGCTTGCCCTGTTCAGGGGAATTGCCTTGTGGTCCAGAAACTTGCAAATCAAGGAATTCTCCCCCTCTGGTGCTTCTTCATCCCCTTGGGCTTTATAGGCCTGTAGGTCGGGGTGAGGGCTGCTGTGTCACCTTCTGACACATGTTTCCTGGGGCCCTGGGTAGAGCTGGTCATTTAATTTTCTTTAGGCATCGCCCTCCCTGCCCTGAATATCTTAATACCACCTCCTCCATAAAGCCTCCCTGGCTCCCCGCATCTGAGCCCCCTATAGGAGATGTGGCCTTTTGCTATTCTCTCCCTCCATCCCTCCCCCTGCTCCCGACTCCACCCACAGATACTTGAGTCCCACCTGCTGCAGTCCTTGGCTTATAGCTCTGTCTTCTGCTCGACCAGGGTCCAGCAGCATGTCTCTGTAAAAGGCCAGATAATAACTGCCTTGGATTTTGCAGGCTTCAGAGTCTGCCTCAGCAACTCAGCTCTGCGGTTTTAGCGCAAAGCAACCATAGTCAGTATCTAAATAAATGATGTGGCCATGCTCCAATAAAACTTTATTTATGGACATTAACATTTGCATTCCATATCATTTTCACACGAAATATTATTCTTTTTACTTTCAAAAACCATTTAAAGCTGCAAAAATGACTCAGCTCACAGGCTGTAAATAAACAGGCAAGGAATTGGATTGGACCCACCGACCACAGCTTCCTGAGCCCTGCACTTAGCAGAGTATAAATTCTTTGAGGGTTGGGGCTTTTCTTGTTTATGTATTCTTGAACCATGGCAGATACTTAATAAATACTTTTTTAATAAAAGAGAGAATTAAAGAATTACTTCTGACTCTATCATGAACATGTAATAATGTATGTTTATTAACAGCCTGGCGTAATGTAACGACATACCGTATTATGTAAATATAATAATTTTTTATTTGCCAAGTTATTTATAGCAGAAAAATAGTTTCACAAACACCATTTAGTTTTGTCTTCCTGCTGGTGACATCTGCAGGGAACACGACTGATTTATAGATGATGAAAGTTAGCCTGGGACGCATTTTGGCTTTTGTGAATACATCGTGTGAGCACTGATTTACAGCGGTGTGTAAATAACAACCCCATAGAAAATGGCCTCCTGGATTTTGCTTTTTAAAATTTTTACTTACTTTTGGAGATGTTTTGGGTGATTTTGGTGACTTGCTAATATATCCACCCTCCGTAAGACATTTTAGCTTCTCAGTGATTTTAGCTCATACCTGGCAGGGGCGTAAATTCTATCAGTGCTTGTAAACCTGAGGTGAGCGTGAACTCTGCAAATACTGTCAGTGGTGTAACCTCTGAAGGGAAAATTGTCTGGGGGGGAGGGCGGTCAGATGAGTCTTGGGTGCAGATGGGAGGTGAAACTAACTGAAAGGTCCATGTGAGTTACTAGATTTTAACCCTGTGCCTGAAAACATAGCATATAAGGTTATGGTAGTTGTGTGAGGAGGCAGAATAAGGATATTAAAAGTGCTGTGTTTCCGTGTGTGCTGTGTTTCCGTGTGTGATAAAAGTGCTGTGTTTCCGTGTGTGATAATTGATGTTTATTTTCAATTGGCCTCAAACCTGTATTTATTCTTCACTTTTCTAAGCCTGCTCTGTGCCCAGGCAGGCTGGCATCCAGTTGAGTTTGACAATGGGCGACAGCAGTGGGTTATCGGTGGATGGCGCAGAAAGAGGTTGGGAGTTTACCCACCTGCCCTGGCTCCATGGGGAGCACTCCCCAGCCTGTCATGGATCTGCAGTGACTGTGTCCTCAGGGGGAGCACTCCCCACTTGTCCTGGGTCTGCAGTGATGTTCTCCATGGGGAGCACTCCCTGCCTTATCTTTTATTTAGGGGTGCTCCTAGAGTAACTGGTTGTCCTCTTAACCTGCTAAAACCTCTGTAAATAATCTCTTTTATTAAAAGCTCTCCAGGGCCTCCCTGGTGGCACAACGGGTTAAGCACAGCACTATGAAGCTATCCAGAGCCACCGCAGCACAAGTTTGATACCCACCCAGGGAGATTCCCACATGGCACAGCAGACCTCTCCTGCCTTGCCTGTTGCTTCCCTCACCAATGCACTTCAGTGGATCTGCCTGTTCTGCTCCCCATTCTGTCTCTGATGAATCCTCTCAGCACCCCCACACCTCTGGCCTACACCCCAGCTTGTATGCATAAATAAATAAATCTTTTAAAAAAGAAAGTTCTCCAGTTAAATCATCTGCATTTGCTCCCTATGTGGACCCTGGCTGACCTAACAGTCTATGAGGTGTGACTAGGGGACCATGAGAACTAGTTAGTTGGGGGGCCCAACTTATAGTCATCACTTCTGCAATTTTCCTACTAAAAGCCTTCTCTTGGGCCTATAGGTCTAGGCGTTTTCGTCTATACTGCCAACAGCCCTTGTCCACACTGCATGTCACAGAGCTGTCAATCACGTATCCTGCATCACATCACTGGTGTTAGTGCCAGCCTTGCCCTATCACTCTCCTCTGTGACCTGGCTGCCTTGCCTGAGCGATGGGAGCAGGGCTGTAAGAAAGGAGCTGGCATGCCGTTTACAGTGGTTAGAGCTGCTTGGGCCTCTGAGGGGCAGGGTGAGGGCCTGGTTCTCACAGGCAGAAAGAAGAGCTGGATGAGGAGCTAAAGAACTGGAGGCAGCAATACTGCAGGTCATTTTTGTGTGTTCTTTTACATCCCCCACCATTTATGTATATGCATATTAAGGGGAGCACAGAATTTTGAGTATAAAAGATGAACTCAAATCTTTTTTGCTTTTTTTTAAAAAATTATTTCTCTGTGATATTCTATTTTTTTAAAGATTTATTTATTTATGCATACAAGCTGGGGTATAGGCGAGTGGCGTGGAGCGGCAAGAGGGTTCACCAGAGACAGAGCGGGGAGCAGAACAGGCAGATCAACGGAAACACACTGCTGAGGGGAGCATCAGGCAAGGCAGGAGAGGTCTGCTGCACCATGTGGGAATCTCCCCGGCCGGGAGTCAAACTCGCATCACCAATGCTGACAGCTCCACAGCGCAGCACTTAACCACTGCGCCACTGGGGAGGCCCCTTTTTTGCTTTTAATAAGTCTGATAATGAGCATATTATATTTCTTTGGGTTTGACCAGCCTGTGTCTCAGTACATGTGTCTCCCTTACATGTCTCCTCCTGGCTCCTTCTGTGCATGGAACTTGTGCAAAATGCTGTGCAGAGGCAGGCCTGCCAGGTCTCTGGTAGGGCTCCACACACGCTGCTGAGCTCCAAAGGAAAGGGCCATGAATAATGGACTCTCAGAGCTGTGTGGTCACTGAAGGAGGTGATGTAGATGAAATATTGGCAAACTGTAAAGCCCTAAATAAATACACGAAGAGAGGGATAATATTTGGATAGATGAATGAATGTGCTTTCCCTCCCCATATACCCCCATCTCCTGTGCCTGTCCTGAGGGCCCCTCCCACACCCCTCTCCCAACATGCCTGTCCTGCTAAAGCTTTTGTCCTCCCTGATACATAAGAGCACACAGAGGCCAATTCTGGGGGTAGGGGGGCCATTTTCTCTCTGAAGGAGTGTCTTATATCTGTTCGTTAACATAGTCAACAGCTACAAAGCCACTTGCAGTTAAAAGTTAGTCTCTCCCATCCCATCAAGGGCTTCTCAAGAATTTTTTGTCCATATGGAAACCCACATGGGTGCAATTTTCACTTGTGCTAAATTGTTAGCACACACAAAATTGTTTCAATTTTGCTAAATTGTTAGACACTGCTCTGTACCTGGCTTTTAAAACTTAATCTAAGAATGGTTTCTAGCCACATACAGAGATGCCCTTTAATTTTTTTAATTAAAATAATTCTTTATTGCAGTCACATTGATTTATAACATTATGCAGGTTTCAGGTGTCCACCTTTACAACATCAGTGTGGTGATCAATAGTTTCCAGTTGATGCCTTTCACACAACTTACCACCTTTCCCCTTCACTTCCGGTAACCACTGTTTTGTTCCTGTAGTCTTAAGTTTGTTTTGTTTTGCTTGTTCATAAGCTTTCCTTCTTTATTTCCACACATAAGTGAAAACAAATGATGTCTGTCTTTCCCTGACTTACTTCACTCAGCACAATAGCCTTATGGTCCTTTCCTGTTGTAGCAAATGGCAGTATTTCATCTTTGTCTTTTTAATAGCTGAGTAGTATTCCAGTGGCTGTATATGTGTGTTTGTGTGTATCACATTTTCTTTGTCCAGCCAGAGAGATGCTTCTTTAAAATGCTAAAACCATGAATTATAATTGATTTAACCAGCCTTCTATTGAGTTGGTTATGATATTTTGCCTAACAAACAAAAGGTAATTACTATCTTTGCAATACATGATTTTCATGCATGATTCTGTATTATGAATAATATCTAATATAGAAAAAGACCACTCATTTTTTTATTTTCCTAACCATAGCCAAATTTCCCTGCAGAAGGACCGTCTGTATGAACAAACACTAACAGCAGCAATACAACAGAATCCCTCATTCTCTACCTTCTCAGCAACATACCATGTGAATACTATTCTTATCTTCACCATCTAAGTGAAACACTGGATCTCAGTATCATTTTAATTCTCCTTTCAACCTTCCTTTGAGTGAAGTTAGACATATTTTTGTCTATTTGAAAGTCACTTAAATGCTATCCTTTTATCAGTGAATCCTATATTATTAGTCTTTGCCCATTTTTCCATTGGTCTGTTGCTCTTTTTACAATTATTATTGCTTTTTGGGAACTCTTTGTGTATTAGGGAGAATAGTCCTTTGTGTTATGAGTTACAAATGTTTTCCCTCAGATTGTTGTTCAGCATTTTTATTTTGTTTGTGGAAAGTTTCTCTCCACCCCTGCGGGCATAATTTTAAATTTTGTAGTTAGTTAGAAGTCCTTGCTCTTGAGATTCTTAAAAAAAATTTATTCTGAGTTTATTTCTAGTATTTTTCATTTCAGTTTTTTCTTGTTTAAATCTTCAATTCCCTGAAAGTTATGTTGACCTAATATGTAAGGTAAAAATCTAACTGCATTGTTTTAACAAAAGATTGTCCAGATTGTCCATTTGAAAAATGCTACATTTTTCAAACTCTGTATTTTTGTATTTATTTTGCTATTTGGAGATAATCTACTCTGTGTCACTAATATATACATTATAACTATACATTTTTGACTTCTATTACTGTAATAGTTTTAGATAAAATCCATTAGGTTTGCTAATAAAATAGCAATCATCTGCAAATGATAATAATTTTACTTTTTGTTTTCTAATTTTTTATGCCTGCCTGACTTTTTCTGGCACTTGTAGAACAATTCTCAATAATAAGAATAATAATAAAGAACAATTTTTATTTGTTTCTGAATTTGAAGGCATTATTTTTACCAAAGAATTCATAGCCTCCTAAATTATTATTGATCAAGAATTAATTTTGGATGCTGGATTTTAACATTGTGTATTACTTGTGGAAATCAGATAATTTTTTTCTTTTGATATTTTACATGGTAAATAATCTGAATATTGAACCATCCTTGAATTATTGGGGTAAGTGCATGGCTGTGGTATTTTTTTTCAATATTTTTCTAGATTATATTTACTAACTGACAAGTAAGGCTTAATCTGTCAAGGAATCAACACTGGAAAGTTAACCTTCTGGAACAGTAACTGCTCTTCCAAGTGGCTACAGTCCAGGGCATCAATCTAGTCAACAGCAAGGCCTGAATCCCAGCTCCTGATTATGCTAAGTACGGGCTGGTTTTTCCCTAAACCTGAATGCCACAATCTTACTATAACCTGATTCCCTCATATAACAATAGCTGCAAGGTTTGAACTTTAATACCTCTCTCAACAAAGAAGGGATTGATGTCTCCCCTCCCTCGCCATGAAACTTGGGCATGTAGGATGAAGTTGAAGCTAAAGTTCCACTGCCCCATATGGGTATTGCATCTTTGTCCCTGATAACATGAGGCAAAAAATAGAAATGAGACTTAAATGCTCCTCAGCCCAGGAATTAAGATCCTTCCCTTGGAGTATCATGTCTGAGTCTGCTGTAGCACCAGCATTGCTTCAGAGTATGATGGACATCACTGGACCACCTATTCAGCAGGGTTGTTACCTCTCTCACTGTCCCCAAGCATACACTGCCCCTTATTGGCCATTTGCTTATTTGCATCATCTTGTGTGTGTTTTCTCCATGGGATTTCATAAGTGAAATATATCCTCCTGTAGTTTTCTTTTATGTGATAATGCATCAGAAGCTTTGTTATCAATGTTATGTACTAGCATGAAAAGCATAGGAATGCTCTGAAACATATTAAATAACACTATTACATAAGTTTTGGTAGAAATCTTTGGAACCATTTCGATGGTACAATTTTGGAGATATGCACTATGCTAATTGATCTGAGTAAATTTTTCTGTTTTGTGTCAATTTTTATAGTTAATACACATTTATTTATATAAAGTTTTAAAAATAGCCTCTTATAATGTAAAAATTTCACTTCTTGTATTATCTTCTAATTTTTCATATTCATATTTGTATTTGTCTCCTCACCATTCCAATGTCTTCTGATGTGAGACATTGGAAAAGCAACACTCAGATTTATTTATTAGTGTCACTGTTTTTCTGTTTTTCAGTTTTATTCATTTCTGGTTTATTGGGAGTAGTTGCATATTTCTGCTCTTCTTGAGTTAATTTTGCTGCTTTGCTCCCAACTTTTTAGATTGTAGGCTTAATTTTTCAACTTCCTTATTTTTAAAATAACGTAAGGATCCAAAGCTACTATTTTTAGCACTGCTTTAATTGTATCCCATAGGTTTTCATTTAGTTGTTTTTGAAATGTTTGCTATTCTAATTTTGATTTTCCAGTGACTGAGAATCAAAGATTTTAAAAGTATCTCTAGATGGTAGGTTTATTTTGTTTGTTTCCTAGTTTCATTAATTGTTAATTATTATTAATTTCTTATTTTATTGCATTACATTCAGAAAATGTTATTTTTACCTTTTAATTTAAAAATTGTTTTGAAACCTTCTTTTGACTAATTATAGCCAATTTTTGTGACTATTACTAGGTCATTTGGAAAAGAGACGTTCTCTGATTTAGGGTATGGGGTTTGGTATATAGTAATTACCTCATTATAATTTAGGTGTCTGTGTGTGTGTATGTGCTTGATGTAACATGAACTGTGTCATCTACCATCAGTGAACTTTGGCAAATTTTTTCTTGCATTTCCTGTGGATTTTGCTTTATGAATGCTAGTGTTGTGCAATACAGTGGATATTCATAACTGTTGAGGATGGCAAACTCAATCAGTATGTGTTTTTTGTGAACTCCATGATCCTACCACTTAAAGCACATGTGCTTGAGGGTTTATTTTTATTTCACAGCTGTTCTGCAATTACAGGCCAACGAAGGCCAAGTAAAGACAAGACCTTGATTCTTTTGAATTTATGATGATACAAGTAAAAATTCCTACTATAAAATAGTGAGCTTCATAGGTCACAGGAGATGATTCAGTTTCTGTAGCTGTGTCATTTAGAAAAATTTCTCCATGTGGATATAGTTGAACCTCCCTCACAACAAAAGGACATAAAGAGTTTGCTACTCACAATTGAAAATGAAACCATAGTTGGAACTTCACTTCCTTCCTTCCCCTTTCCACTCTCTCCCCTTTTCCTCTCCATTCTCACCCCTTACACCTTCTTCCTCTCCTCTTGACATATCCCCCTTGAAGAAATGTGCTCTTCTAAAGAAACTGCCCCTTGGCTCCTGCTCTTTTGCAGCCAATGACCCTTTGAATCCCGGGACACTGGATTCACAGATTATTAGGTATGAGCTCCCAGAAGTGGGAAGGTGCCCAATATGGAGCTTGCCCTCTTTAAGCCCTACCACTTCACAGTTCAACTTCGCACCCTTCAGCCTCTCATTTCTTTATTTCTTGCCTTCACTGTATGTTGCTCGTTCTTACACATGCTTTTTGCAAAGGCAACAAACTCCAAGTCTGACAGGTCATCCTCTATCCAGATCAGATGAGCTCAGAGCAACTACTTGGACCTGACATGTTATGCAGAGGCACAGGGCCAACCTGTGAATGCAGAAGGGGGAAATCTGGAATTGAAGAAAGAATGATGTGTCATAACTGTTAATATCACTTAGATTAACACGTTTGGCCTGGGACCCGGTAGTTGAATGTTCTGAAATGGTACACATGTATCAAAATGGGTCCCCAGAACAGTGAAGTACATATAGAAAGGGCCGAGACCACTGGCCGGTGTTAGTCTTATTTTTACCTCTCTGGTTCTGGAAGATGTGAGGACCCACCACATCTTCCATACAGATATTAGAACAAGATCCAGAATAGTTCAGAGTTGCCTCAGATCACGTCATGGACCCATGGATCTTCAGCAAAATCTGTATCTTAGAGTTTATTATTACTAGTTATAAATGTATTCTATACAGAAAAATAGCCTAATTTTAAAAAACCCAAGTAATCGAAGACTATAGATGTTTTAGTATTCAACTATGGGATATTTCATCTTGGAATTTTTACTTTAGAATGTAGTAATGTTTCCATTTTGCGTAGAATCTCATCCCTTTGCCCTCTTCAGAAAGCTGTTAAATGAAGAATGGTTCAATATCCAGGTTGCCAAAAAACAATTTTGGAAATGTAACTTCAGAATCTTTTCATTATGTTAACTCATGGAGAGCCAGCACTCATACCAGGGGAATAGAGCAGGCACAGGTCCTACTTGTCTGTTTATTTGTTTAAATATTATGGCTGCATTTGGGAAATATAAACCTAGACGCTTGAAATCAACCCCTACTGACAATGTAGAACAGATCACTAAGTTACTATATGTCAGTAGAGCTCAGCCCTGAATAGAGAATTCCCCATCGTTTCTCTTATCTGCTGAGGTTGCAATGAAGAAGTCATAGAGGAGGACAAAGGTTGAGGACTTCACACTAGAATCACTGAAAAACGCAACTCTCTTTGTTCAGAGCGGTCAAAGCCCAGGCTGAGTGGGGCTATAGATAGATGATTCCAAAATGTGGTATTTTTTGCCTAAACAGTTTTGGCAGTGGCTCTTGTCAATTGGCTCTTGTCAACTTGATAACAGCCTATTGTCAACTGCCTATTGCCTTGGGAAGTGGCAGAGTAAAGAGAATAAAAGTGCAGTTTCTGGAATCGAATGACTTGGATTCTTAATCACTCACACTCTGTTGCCTGAAATGTTATTATTTCACTCATGAGTTAATTCACCATTTCAAGAGATATTTATTGAGCTCCTAATATGGGCTAAGTACTATTCTAAATTTGAAGGACTCAGCACTAAACAGATTACTACAAGTGAATGAATGAGTGAAACTTGTATCGGGGTCAATAAGCAAAATACACAAGATATATAACATGTTAGATTATAATTGGAACTAGCCTAGGAATGAAGCTGGGAAGGAGGGTAATTAGGAGGCAAAGGGTTTTATATTAGATATAATATCAAGGAAAGATGTCACTGGGAAGGTGATATTTTAGCAAGACCTGAAGGAGTTGGCTGGGGAAAGAGGATTTCAGGCAAAGGAGACTCAAGTGCAAGCGTCCTGAGGTGGGACCGTGTCTGCTAAGACTAGAAAGGAGATAGGTAGAATAAGTAATGGGGGAAGTATAGGTGAGATGACGTTTTAATCAGTATCCAATTGGGAACAAAAATCATACCTGTTTTTAATATTGCAAGGCCTTTATGACTGAGAAATTTTGTAATGTTTTCAGTCTTGTTTTGAATCTCATTCCCTTGTCTCCAAAATAAGATATCCTAATCACACATTGACATCAAAGTTTAATCATGTTCTTGTTTATTTACCATCTTATCCGTTTTTAAGTGTTTGTTTGAGTAGTGTTAATTATATTCTCGTTGTCGTGCAACAGCTTTCTAGAATTTTTTCATCTTGAAGAATACAGACACTCTCCCCACTTTACAACTCCCCATTTTCTCTTCCCACCAGCCCCTGGAAATGACCATTTTGCATTCTGTTTCTATGCGTTTGACTAGTTTAGGTAAATCATGTAAGTAGAATCATACATTATTTGTCCTTTTGTGACTGACTTAGAATAATGTCCTCAAAGCTTGCACTTGTAGCATGACAGGATTTCCTTTATCAAGGCTGAATAATATTCCATCTCTGTGTAGATCAACTTTGTTATCTATTACCTGTTGACGGACATTTGAGTTGCTTCCACCTCTTGGATATTGCTCTATGAAGCTTGGCATAATATTTTTATGAACATGGATATGCAAATATCTCTTTGAAATCCTACTTTCAATTCTTTTGTATAGATAGTCAGAAGTGGAATTCCTGGATCATATGGTAACTCTGTTTTTAATTTTTTGAGGAACCTCCATACTGTTTTCTTTAGCAGTTGTACTATTTTACATTCCCACCAAAAGTGAGTAAGGGTTCCAATTTCTACACATCCTCACCAGCACTTGTTCTTTTATGTATTTTTTAATATAGTGACCATCCTAAATGGGTATGAGGTACAATTTCATGGTTTTGATTTGCGCTTCTCTAAGGATTAGTGATTATTAACATTTCTTCACAGACTTTTTGGTTATTTGTATATCTTCTTTGGAGAAATGTCTGTTCAAGTCTTTTACCACCCCCCTTTTTTTTGTTATGGTTTTTGTCTGCTGAGTTGTAAGAGTTTGTTAGATTTTCTAGATATCAGCCCTTTATTTGCCATTTAACTGGCAAATACTTTCCCCCATTCTGTAGATTGACTTTTCACTCTGCTCATTGTTTCCTTTGAAGTGTGGAAGTTTTAAAGTTTGATGTAGTCCTATTTATCTATTTTGCTTTTGTTCCTGTGCTATTAGTTTCACTTACAAAAAATCATTGCCAAATCCAATGTTTTGAAGCATCCCCCTGTTTCTTTAGGAGCTTTACAGTTAAAGTCTTATGATTATGTCCTTACCTGCTCTGCGCTAATTTTATTACATGGTGTAAGTAAAGGGCCCAAGTTCATTCTTTTGACGCCCTTATTAAAGATCAAGTGACCATACATGGGAGAGTTATTTCTGGTTTTTCTCTTCTGTTCCATTGTTCTATATGTCTGTCTTTTTGCCAGTACCAACTGTTTTGAGTATGCAGTTTTGTAATATGTTTTGAAATCAAGAAGTACAATGCCTCCAACTTTGATTTTTTTTTTTTAAGATTGTTTTGGTTATTTGGGGCTCCTTAAGAGTGCATATAAATTTTAAGATATTTTTCTGTTTCTGAAAAAATATCATCAAAGCATTTTGTTAGAGAATGCATTGAATATGTGGGTTGCTTTAGGTAATATGAGCATTTTAATAATTTAAGTCTTTGTCTGATATTAACACTTTAATTACATCTTTCAATTTATGAACATGGGCTGTCTTTCCATGTGTGTCTTTTTCCAATTCTATCAGTAATTTTTGCAGTTTTCAGATAGAAGTCTTTTAACTCCTTAGTTAAGTTTATTACTAAGTGTTTTATGCTAACCTAAGTAGGGTTCTTTTCTTAATATCCTTTGCTGGAATGTTCACTGTTAATGTATAAAAATGCAGTTGATTATTGTCATACTGGCTTTTTGAATAAGGGAATTTAATATAAATATTAACTAGTAAAAATCTACCCAGGGGTAGAGAAAACTCTAAAGAACATGGGAAGAGCAGATTTAGGCCTGAAATGGAGCACCCAAGGAAGGGCTAAACTTGGGCAGTTGTCTTTCAGTCCCTATGAAGGTACAGATTCAGACATCATTGAAGAGGGCACAGGATAGGCCACTGGGCAACAGAGAAAGTCACTTTTTTTTTTAATTGTATGTAGGGCAGACGCCACACATAGGGATACCAGCAAATCCTTTAGAGGCAGGCATCTCTGGATGTCTGTGCAACATTGGATGCTGAGCTATGAGCATAGTCACAGGTCATAACTGTGAGGAGGATCCTTCATGCTGCAGCACCGTCTGCTGACAAAGCCAGATACTGTGCCAGGAGACTGTCTCCAGGGACCTGCTCCAGCATCTCAAGGCTGGCAATAAAAGACCACATGTTGCACATGGCGAAGCCACAGTGATATCTGTGTAGGAGGCTCTAGGAGGCTGTTTTCATCAGACCTTATAGACCATTAAAGAACTTTCACTAACAACAAGATGGAAATCACTAGAGGGTTTATTCATACTTTTAACAGGATGATCCTGGTTACTGGGCTGAAGGAGGCAAGGTGGAAGCCCATTTAGAGACTATGAAATAAGAATTTAACAGGTTATTGAAACATTTGGGGGGCTATTATGTTATCTTAGCTAACGCTATCACTGCTAACTCTAGGTCTAAATTAGGAATAAAGAGTATTTTTAAAGAACAGTTTAAAAAATCAATCACATGAAATACATGTTGATTTTTCTAATAGGTGAACATAATTATATTGCAATAGAAATTTAAACTGAACCAAACCAAACACATATTCAGAGTTTCGATTTTTTTGGCAAAGTAATTCCTTCATGTCCCTATTTTTAAAATCATTTAATCTTTTTGATTAGTAACAAATCCAAATGGTTTTCAAAATGAAATAAAAAGATATGCATAAAAATCCTCTTCCTACCTTTAGGCACTCTCTGAATGAACGTTTCATTCCCATGAAACTGTTGTTAGTTTCTTGTACATCTTTCTGGAATTTTAAAATACAAACACCAGCAAACACAAATATCTTATCTCTTCTTTCAGTGTAACACAAACATACAAGACACTCAGCTTTTGTTCCAGACTTTTTTCTCAAAATTATTTATCTGGAGATTTTTTTCCATGTCATGTAAACAGCCACCTCATTTTCCCCCAAATAACTGTTATGTTCCATACTTTATTTAAATAGTCCCTCCTAAAGACCATTTGGGTGTTTCCAGTCCTTTGTTAATATAAGCAATGTTGCAGTAGATAACCATGTCAATACATCATTTTGCACTTATGCAAGATATCTGCAGGGTAAAGTTGCAGAAGGAAATTAATGGGTTAAAGGATGATATGCATTTGTCATTGCATTTGTTATTTTGGTAGCCCTGGCCAAATAGGCCATCCCTGGGACTGTGGCAATTTATACTCCCACCAGTAAGTAAGAGAGGACTCGTTTCCTGCAGCCTTACCAATGGAAACCATTAAAAACTTTTGAATTTGGCCAACATGATCAATGAAAAATATAGTTTTAATCTGAATTTTTCTTATGCTAAGTATAGTGAGCATCTTTGCGTATGTTCAAGAGATAATTAGCTTTCCTTTTCTGTGAATTGTCTACTCCTCTCTTTTGCCCATTTTTCTATTGGACTGTTTTTCTTGGCTCTGGGTTCTTAATGTGAGAAATGCTAAGCACTATAAATTATTTGGGGTTTGAAAAATCCCATTGCATTTTTAATGTAAAACTTACAGTAAGCCCACCATTTTAATACTAGTAAATATGTCTTATTATACTGAAAAATAGTTTCTTTGTTCAGAGGGTGAAATTAGAAATTTCAAATCTGGCTTGTGTGTGTGTGTGTGTGTGTGTGTGTGTGTGTGTGTGTGTGTGTGTACACATAATGATGCCTTTCTTAGAAAGTTACATGAAGTCATAAAACTTTGCTCCAAAAAGGGAAACCAAACTCAAATGAGGTCTCTGGACTAGTGCTATTCAGAGGCTTAAAACTAAGGTCCCAGATTAGACTAAGCATTGCTCACACTGAAGGGTATACTATTTCTAATCATTTGAAGCCTATTTGTTGAACAGCTTCCATTCTAAATCATTAATATTAAGACAAATTTCCCGCACGGTGACTGGGATGGTGTGCTGTGCTTTATGTTTCCATTAAATTCCATTTATTAACAATTTTTAAAAGTACAATAGACATCAAGAACCATGCCAAAGTTGCATTAATCCTCCATTTTCATTAAAATGGACTTTCTCACCACTCCCTCTTTATTTTTCTTCATCTTTTTAAATGTTTTCAATGGTCATTATAATCACTGGTTGTAAGATAAGTCCTCCTAGCTTCCACATTGTGTGAAGCTGTATAAATCTACTTATCTCCTGTCTTCCTTGCCTCATTCTCAGCTATTCAAGTTTCAGTGGTCACTGAAAAAAATCTCTGGGATAGGACAAGTTCATTTCTTTTTTCAGTTGATAAGCTTCATTTGCTCCAGGGGTCAATTAAGGATTTTTGAGTGGAAGTCTTCTAAAGTTCCCAAAGACTCAACCATCTGTTAGTTGGAGAGAGAATGGGAAGGAGGGAATGGATTCCTCTGTTCTCCCCAAGGAAAGGCCTGCCCTGTTTGGAGGCAGAGTTAATATTTCTGCATAGCTATGCTACATTCTATTTCCTGAAGTCATAACAGTTAGGGTTCCAATTACATTCCTGGAATAATGAGCTTATTACAGTAAATGAACATTTTCAAGTGACTATTTATTGACTATACTGGCACCTAATAATTTTCTCCCTGGCACAGGGAAAGAAGTCAGTATCAGGGTGATAGACAGTAGCCTGTGAAACATGATAAAAAAATGGAAGATGGGAAGGAACATAGACAGCTTCAACTACCTCTCCAGGTCTTTGTTTACTCAAGGCTTCCTGGAGATAAGGAGATTCACCCTTTCCTCAAATACAGAGGGCCTCTGACTCCAAACTGCCTCAGGGTTGGTGCTGACCTGACCCCCCACCCCACGCCACCCAATCTAGATGATTGAGATCAAATGACCACTCAGTGTCCCGATTCTATTGGATTGAAACCATTCCAGAGAATGACACTGGATCAAGTAGCCCACATTGAGAGAGTAAACATTGGGGATAGGTATTTTTTATAGTGTTAAAAACACAGCTTCCAACAAAGCATATTGTGTGTCGCCCTACTGCCCTTTGGCTGCATGGTATTTTCTTACGCTTTTTGCCGAGGTAACGTTGTGCTAACTTACACCTGGCAGGTGGGTGTTCCTGTTAGAAAGGAACTGTCAGAGTAGGAAATCCTAATGACATGTCCCCTCCAGAGATTCCAGAGAGAGACGGGAAAGAGAACGAGACCCAGACACCATGTCCAAGTATGCAGGCACACTTGCCTGACTAAACGATCACTGATTGCACACACCCTGGAAAGAGCAGAGTGCTAGAGAAGGAATCTGTGTGTATTTCAGGCCCAACTATTTTTCATATGAACTTGTAGATTTTCTATTTTTTCCGCATTGGTGTAGACTTCCTGAGCTCACCCAAGTAGCAGCTCCATTTGCAAATACCATGCCGGAGGCTGACTGTGGCATGGTTGCTAGGGCAGATTCTAGTGGTTCTGGTGGTTGTGTTCTTTTCTAACTCCACCAGGAAAAAAGGATCAGAAACAGTTTGCACTGATAGGGAATAGACAGCAACATTCATTGACAATTTGGCCCCAGCTCTGTGGTAGCTCCCCTTCCCTCTGCAGCAACTGAGGAATGAGAGAATGTTGGACATCCTGCAAAACATCATCTTAACTCATTAAGTTGATGGCGCCATACTCATTGGACAGAACAAGCAAGTGGTGGCTAATAAGTTGGAGGCCTTGGGAAGATGCATAAGCTTCAAAAGTGGAGAATACAAAATATGTCTTTTTGATAAAAAGCTTATTTCATGGGAGGGGCTCTGAAGGCTGGGTCACAAGCTCTTGTGACAGACGTTTGCATGTACAGAAGGGAAACTCTCTCCCTCCAGGGTGTTTTGTATCACGTGTTAATGTCCACTATCAATCATACATCCAGAAGCAGACAGCCGGCTCAGCCAGTTCAGGCTGACCAGGCTTCATCACTGACCTCCTCCAAGCTGGCAAGGGGGCCGCAAGGGGCCCAAGTGTTTAAATTCTTACTTAGTGAGGTCAGGCTGCTGCCTCTGAGCATCCAAACTGGCAGCACCAGAGACTTAAGCTGGGCCCTCAGTTGGGCACTTTCTCAAGGAGATCAGTCAAACTCTTGGTGGCATCTACTACATTGGACCTCATTCATCCTGGAAGAGCTAGCAGCTTGTCCAAAGCTGGTGGGGGATGCTTTTTTTTAGGTGCAGGTTGATTTTCATGCCTTTAAAGACATAGTGATCCCCACTATCCAGGTGTTTGCAGAATGCCTTCTCTGGGCAAGGCAGACACATGAGCAGGTAGAGGGTGTTATGGAATCACAGAGGAGGGAAACTGAGCCCACCTGCAAAACTTCATCACCTCCTGGTATCTAATTTGACAGGCAACCAGCAAAGTGGAGCATTTTGACAAGGCCATTCCCAAAGACAGAGAAAGTCCCAGAAGGACTTGGGGTCAAGACCATGTGGATATGATACCAAAAATTTTTCTGCCAGAAGGACTCTGTGGATCACTGAAAATCATAGAATCAGCCTGTGCCTCTGGTAGAGCATTCACTTTCATTGACACTCCTTTCTCTTCATTGAACTCCTTTTAAAGAGTGTGGCCAGAAGATTTACAGGGTATGTATGCCGTCTAATGTATGTCTTTCTCCAGCTGATGTGTCTCTCTGGTTCCTGGTTGGGTCAGAGTTTGGGCCAATGACATATGATTTACCCTGTTGACTTTCAAACTAATGGCAACTTTGACTTTGGTAGAAAGATTAAACTTCCTGTTATGGGTGGAACTGTGTCCCCCAGTTTCATCTGCTGATATGCTAGTCCCTAATACCTCAAAATGTGCCTGTATCTGGAGACAAGGTCTTTAAATAGGTTATTAGGTACAATGAAGCCATATGGATGGGTCCTAATCCAATATGACTGGTATCCTTCTAAGAAGAAGTTTGAACACGGATATGTCTGGCGGGAAGGCCATGGAAGGACACATAGGACAGCATCTGCAAGCTGAGGAGGGAGGTCTGAGCTAATCTTCCCCCCACTGCCCTTAAAAAGAACCAACCCTTTTCCAACCTCATCATCTTTGTACTCCCACTGTCCAGAACAGTGAGACAATATGTTTCTATAGCTATGTATGGTGATGGCTATTAAGTAGAGTCACTATGGTGAAAGCCCAGAAAGAACATTCCCAGAATGAACCCCAAACATATACCAGCAGGAAGGCCAATGAGCTCAAAGGGAAGGAGAGACCCCAAATTTACAATGTACTTCCCAGTTGGATAATCCACCACAAGGCCAAGATGGTGGCTGCCAAAGTCACCAAAGAGAGCCAGGTCATAACACTTGACAAAGTGCTCAAGTTGAAAGGGCTCTGGGCACATAGGTATTCAGTATCTTAAGTCCAACACAGCTGCTTAATTCCACCCCTAGTTCCCAGCAGCCCCTCCTTCTCCACTTAGGAAGTCTGTTTCGTGGCATTCTGGGCATTTTAGTCAGATGTTGGAGGCACAATGATGGGGAGTGGAGCCCAGAGCATCACTTACTAGCTGAGATCACCAAACCCAACCATTCCAACAATGCCTTTCCCTCTTCCAACAGACACATCTTGGTCAATGATTAGTGACTTTCCAGGATGTACTATGCAGTACAGTACATCACCTGAATGAAGTTCACTAATTTCCCTGTGACACCTTAATATGGATTGCATGTATCAATAGTTTTTAGAAAACAGACAAAAAATGGAATTATGACTTGGTGGAGGTCAAATGAAAATTAAAAGGGGGATGAGAAATAGTTCGCTAGGTTCAAAAAAATTTAAAAATTAATAAAATTCTTCAAAGAGACAGGCAAAAAATTCTTGGCTTAACGTTTGATAAAAATAAAAGTCCTGAACGGCAAGTTTAAGTCAATTCAGGGTTCCAGAGTCAACTTCAAGCACAGAGTTTGCTCAGGCTTAAAAATGGGTACTCCCCCAGGGAACCGGCTACATAATCTCAATAAATACAGATTTATTTAATACCAAATAAAATTCAGGACACTCATTGAAATTTGAATTTCAATTGCAGAATGAATAACTTATCTGAAATTCCATCTTCTTTGAAAATCAACTGCATTTCCTGTATTTTTATTTGCTAAATCATACAACCCTGTTTTGAATACCTGGGAATAAAACAGCCACAGAAGATGAAAAATGTCTTTACCCAGAATAAGTATGTGGTAACTTAGAATTCTCTTTTCTCCCTTTGCCTTCACTAGAAACACCATCTTTTCCTCTTGATTTCTTTACAAATAGTTAGACTATGTTTTAGTGTTTTTCAGTTTTATTTCTATACTTTTCATCCTGAGAGTGTCTGGTAAATCAATAGGAAAAAAAAAAGGCAATAGCTGTATAGCCTATGAGTTCCTAGGGGTAAGAACTCTGCCTTAATCATTGGCCTTAAGAGCTCAGAGCCCCAGAGCTTGACATGTTCTCTTTCCATTGTTTATGTTGGCGATAGGGAGGGACAAAACTGTCACCAAGCTGATCATATGTGACTCATCTCTCTATTCCCTTGTTTTTCATAGTGCCTCAAGTATGAGGATTCAATAAATTCTCACTGAACTGCACTCAGCTGATTTAAGACCATATGATTCCTTTCTGTTAGGGTCAATGTTTCTTGAGAAGCATTTTTATTATTTAGCATATCATGGAAATTTGGGTTTGTTAAACACCTCATAACTAGTTATTATTTTACTACTTCTTGATTCCTTTGGGTTTCTTGTTCACGCACACAATGCTCTCTAGTGTGACAAGTCTTGGCATTGGTAATTCCAAATCTCAGTGCTCTCGCGTCATCTAGCCCAGAGCAATTATGTGAGTACTTGAGGCTCTTGGCTGAGGCAGACACGTCGGTGTAAGTGAAGCAGACAAGGTAGAAATGAACAGAGTGACAGCTGGAGAGGACCACAGCCAGATTCAAATCAAGCCTGTCACCCGCTGACCACCCCCCTCCCTATCACCACTGTCCTCGAAATCTACGCGTGACGTCACATCAGCCATGCAGAGTGTGTCCCTCGCCAACCTCCACTCCTCCAGGTAGCAACACCAAAATAGGTGTCCTTTTTCCAAGAATTGTGTCTGAGTTTGTGTCTAGACTTGTATCCCCTGAAAATAGTCCTAGGTGTCAACTCTTAAATTATCTTTTAAAATGTCTAATTTGTTGGATTTTTCTGCACAATGTTCACATCTAAGAATTCTAGTTTGGCCATGACCCCTTTGAAAGAAATTTACGAAAGAAGGAAAATGAGTATACTTGTTACCCAGGTGGCAGAACATTCGGGTTGAAGCCATGCACACTTTTTTCCTGGATCTCTAAGATAGATTTTATGGTTTTAATCAAAAGTACAAGTTTTCAGGATAATGCTAAGAGATGGTCCATTGAACTACATTCTAAAAATATGAAAGATATTCAATCACTTTACAATAGCGACATTGTAAAATTTTATGTCTCAACTATGTTAATTTTCCATCACCCAAGCTCTTGGCTGGACTTCCACATTTTCTCAATAATGACTTCTCTTGCTTAGCTAGTCATGTTAAATTTAGTGAAGACTGGGTGCTGAACCCCGCTGCCTCAGTTGCTCCTCTATCAGGTCATTTCTGATACTATCTTGGGGTTCTTTCATCATGTTGTGGGGCTCGCCATCACCAAGCTCCGTGTTCATAAGGAACCGCTCTCCGGACTGTCCCCTCAGACCTTTCACGTCAGCTCCTCCTAAATTGGAATCCAAACCTTTGACTGCAGAAAGTAGGCCGTGGTGGTCTTGCATTTACCTGGGACAGGGGAACGTGGTATTTACTAAGTACTTAGTAGAGATACCTCTTGTGTGTGAATGTTTTATAAGTAGTAGGCGAAGCACTTCTTGTTCACAAAAGGTTTATGGCTCAGAGGCAAGAGAGAGCCAACCAAACTCTTCTCCTTCTCTCCACACCTAACCCAGTGAGGTCTTTTTGTGTATTACACAATGATTACAAGAAGCAGGAAGATCTAGGGTGGAGACAGGGCCTGAGGATTTTCAGCTTTTACCAGGGAACAAACCACGGAAGAATATTACAGGGATTATTCTCCCAGGGGAAAGCGAATGGTGGGAATGTGGTGTGGAGTTTCTATCTGAACTTGGACATGGGAGGTATGATCTGGTCTCTGCTCACCTCCCCCACCAGACTGTCATTGGTCCTCCTGCCCCAGGTGCAAAGATACATTTAAGTCAAGATAGTCTCAGTGTGGGCCTTGGATACAGCTTTTCTTCTGAGTGTGATAGTTTCGCTCCTTCTACACTTTGTCTGGCTGATCCTTTTCATCCTCAGTCTCACTTTAGACACTGCTCCAGGGGAAGCCTTCTTTAATCTCCATGAGTAGGCAAGGAGTCCCTCCTCTAAAGAGGGACTTCTCAAAGTGTGGTCTGGGAACCACCAGCAGCAGCAGCACCTGTCGTCTAGTTCAAATGCAGATTCTTAGGCTACACCCTAAAAGGATTGATTCAGGCCCTGCATTTTAACAAGGTCCCAGAGGATTCCTGTTCATCTTAAAGTTTGAAAAGCACTGTCATAATGGTTCTTTATACACAAAAAACTTTTAGTGTATGCAGAAATTACTCTTCAGATTTCATCAATAATGTGGTACTTGTTGGAAGTATTCACTCTGTAGATTGTGCTGGTTAACCTTGCGAACTTACTGGATGTTAATATTCTAGATGCTTCTAAATTTGCAGTAAGTTGGGTGGAAGGTTTTTGCCATTAATTATCTCTAAGACCACAAGGGACACTCTTTTGAAGTCCAGAATCAGTGACTGGGTTTCAAGAAGTGTCAAGAAGTGAGACTATAGAGCCTCACTGGTGGCGCAACGGGGTAAGCACAGCACTATGAACCTATCCAGAGCCACTGCAGCACGAATTCGATACCCGGCCGGGGAGATTCCCACATGGCGCAGCACATCTCTCCTGCCTTGCCCGCTGCTTCCCTCAGCAGTGTACTTCAGTGGATCTGAAGGCAGTGGATCTGCCTGTTCTGCTCCCCACTCTGTCTCTGGTGAATCCTCTCACCACCCCACACCTCTGCACAAATAAATAAATAGTTTTTTAAAAAAGAAGTGAGACTATAAGGAGAAATTACAGGCTAATTTTGCAGATTGTTTGGGACAATGCACTTTAATTATCTTAATAAACCTGCTGTTGATATATTCAGAATAATAATGTGTGCTAAATGAATGCAACTTTTTTAATAGCAGCTGGAAAACTGTATTTTCTGTTGTCCACCAAGGCATGGAAGGACTTATAGGGGGAAAGCCATTGCTGTCATTGGTCAGGGCGCATTCAAACTTGACCCACAGAATTAGGAAGAGGGTCCTTGAATACAAAGTATAAGCAATAGAGTACATATTCATAAAGGCAAAGTTTGAAGAACCCAGTGGTGGTGCCAAATAGTGTCTGCTCAGCATGTCTACACCATGGACAAGAATGGTTTGGGGGAATCACATTGGGCTGTCCACACTGTTTGGGAACGTCTCTGCTTGCTTGAAGGCAGGGTTTGTGCAGCACACTTACTTCCACACCCACAACTTTTTGCCTGGTATTTGACACACAGAACGTGCTCATTCAATACTTTTTTACATGAAGAAATTTAATGTAACATGTAGATAGCCAATGTTTCACTTATTTTGTTTTTCTTTTTCCTTTTATGGGGAAACATTAGTTTACAACCCCATATATGTGTCAGGAGTACATTTTCTCTCCTTACTCCCTGCATATATCTCACTACACCCACTACAAAATGTCCAGTCACCATCCACCGCCCATCAATAGGCGCCCTCTTATCCATTCTCTCACCCCTTCCCCTGGTAACCACCATCCTGTGGTCAGACTTTTTCTTTCATTCCACAAATTAGTGAAATCACATGGTATTTAGCTTTCTCCTTCTGACTTATTTCACGTAGCATCATCCTCTCAAACTCCATCCATGTTGTTGCAAAGGATGAGATTTCTTTTTAATGGCTGAGTAGTATTCCATTGCATATATGGTGTACTTTATCTTGCTGCATCACTGGAAATTCACAGTTATCCTTCAGAGTTTTTGTTAATCTATCCAAAGAAGAACTGACACATTTGAGAAATGTTTAGCTGGACATAGCTTCCACGAGGAAGGATGCCTCAACCCAAGACCTTAGATCTCTTCTTCCAGGACCATCATACTGACTTCCTGAACCTAAAGTGCCTAAAGATATGCCTGGCAGAGCAGAAGGTGAATAAGTGGAGTTATCTTTTCAAATCCCTTTACTTGCCCTTTGAAGTTGAGTCCTATCCACATGGCAGGATACCACATTGCTGGGCTAGATCCAGATAGAATGCCAAGTCCAGCAGAAATTACAACCAGGAACTGCGTATTTTCTCTAAAGAGTAACTATAGAAAGGTGACCAGAGTTGAAAAGGTAAGTTCTTGTTCTACACAGGTTTACTGCTGAGATCAAACAGAACTTCTATCCCTGAGACAATATTCTTGATAACGATAAACTTCATTTTCTGATTATAACATATGCTCATTGCAGAAAATGTATAAATTACAGCAAAGCATAAGAGTAATTGACTTTCCTCACACTCATTACTGAGTGGTAACCATGGTTGCTTATTGACTGTGTTATCTTTTGATCTTTTTCTTTATGCACGTGGACATTTATAAAATCAGAAACGTTGCATCTCTGTTCTTATATTTACCCTTTGAACTCACATTGTAGCATGAAGTATTTTTCAGTGTTAATAAAGATCCCTTAAAAATGGCATATAACTACACATATGCCTACACAAAAATATTCTAGAAGAAATGTTCTTCTAGCATTTCTAAACAACTCTCAGAAAGCTATTATTGTATGAAAATCTTGTCCACATTTCATTCTATTTTCATGGGGTAGTTTCCAAGACAATTGAAGAGACTTTCAAAAAAGCAGCATCACACCTACATTTTCAGGTGAGGCTGGGGAAAATCGGAAGGTGGGCGTGGCTCCAGCCTGAAGGGCAAAATCCACCTGTGCTTGGACACAAGCTCTCATCATTGAGCTCCTCACTTCGACTTTCTGGTTTCCATTCTCCTAATGGAAAGAGACCGTCTGTACTCTTTGCTCCATTAACTCAGGGACAAGGGACAAAAAGTACATTCTTCCTTGAAAGAGAGAGCAATATATTCCCAGCAATGCAACCTGAAGGACTGGTATTAAGCTGAATCTGTTCATGTTCATAAAATGGTTTTTTTCCTTACAACCTTTTGTTGAAGGTCTTAGAGGTCTGGTTTTAGAAATCGTTCTGAGTTAAATGAGAATCTTGTCACAAAATTATTTTAAAAAATCAGTTACATTGTGTCAAGAGGTCTAGAGCAAAATTTACTTTAACCAAATGTAGAAAATACATTTCATTTGCCCTTTCTGAAATGGTATGACTTCAATCCAGATTCCAGTGCATTACTAATGTGTGTATGTTGATGATAAAATACATAAGAGTGTACAAATATACCAATCTAAAATTATACACACAAGTAGGTAGTCATTTTTGGTTTACAAAATATTTGCCAACCATAGTCTCTTTTGACAGTCACAATAACACAGCAGGTTTTATTTCAGTTTTGCTGGTAAAAATAAGGAAGTTTAGGGTTCAGTAAGTTGTCCAAGGTGGCCTGCCTGGCTCACTGCCTCTGCCACTTTCCAAAGCCCCCTCGCCCCCCGCCCCAACCTCACTCTCCACTGCTACAGACTTCCCTAACACCCTTTGTAAATTTGGTAAATGATTAATCAGCCTTGGTTTCAGTTTCATCTTGTAGAAGACAAAGAGAACTCTCTCCTTCTCTCAATGACTCTGTAGAGATATTATGCAGATAAGAAATTAGTTTGAGGAGGCCTCCCTAGTGGCACAAGGGGTTAAGTCTCAGCACTGTGAAGCTGTCAGCAGCCACTGCAGCAAGAGGTCGATCTCCAGCAGGGAGCTTCCCACATGGCACAACAGACCTCTCCTGTCTCACCCGCTGCTCCCCTCAGCAGTGTACTTCAGTAGATCCACCTGTTCTGCTCCCCACTCTGTCTCTAGTGAATCCTCTCACCCTCCTGTACCTCTGGCCTACACCCCAGTTCTTGTATGCATAAATAGATAAAATAAATCTTTTTTAAAAAAGAAATTAGTCTCAAAATAGTACATGCACACAGACCTCCTATTTGCAAAAAAGATTTGAGGTGGTTGACACTCATATTAGGGACAATAATAGTTTCACTGCAAAAGACAATAGACAAAGGAGATTTAAAAACTAAAACTACAGACACTCTATGATTTCTTTATTATATAATCAGTGCATGTTCTACCTCTGGGATGAGAATTTTCCCTTTCATCAATGATATTTCAAAGATCCAAATAGCATCAGAACATAAAGGATGCTGTGCGTTGATTTTAAAAATTATAAAGTAAGTACGAACAAGAGAAAGGGCACTGGCTTTCAGATAGAAAGAGGGTAAAAACATGAAGCAAAGTACGAACATAGGGACGTTCCCCGAAGTCCAGCTCAGAAAAGAACCTGTGTAGACACCATGGAAGGTTTCCTTTCCCTGGACTCAATTTCATTATCTGCAGCAAAGAAGCAAACATATTTTACAAACTGTTATTTAAAATGTGGGCCGTGTAGAGGAGACCATTTTGTTAGATTCCTTCTGTGTCTTACCCAGCAGCGTCATTCAAAACCATGAACCCAGAGAAAATTAATACAATGTGGAATACAGAGCAAATCTAAAGTGCACTAGAAATGCTTCATGATGGGTGATGAAAACACAGACGATGTCGACAAATTGCCAGCTCTGCCTGGGACTCAACCCCACAGCGCTGGGCCTGGCAGCGGGACCACATAGTATAATAGACTCCTTTCTGACAGATGTTACCTCTCTAAGCAACACCTGATAGCAAAGTCTCAAAAGCTGTCAAATTTGGCTTCTTCAGCCTACAAGTCCAGGCCAGATGGGCCTCCCTTGGGACCCCTGAACGCTCAGGGGACAGACACAGCCCCACATTCCCGACTCCTGCTGAGCTGGAAGCTTTTTTCTTTTTTTTTTTTTAAAGATTTATTTTTTATTTATGCATACAAGCTGGGGTACAGGCCAGAGGCGTGGGGCGGTGAGAGGGTTCACCAGAGACAGAGTGGGGAGCAGAACAGGCAGATCAACCGAAATACACTGCTGAGGGGAGACAGCGGGCATGGCAGGAGAGGTCTGCCGCTCCATGTGGGATCTCCCTGGCCGGGCGTCGAACTCGCATCACTGCTGCCGACAGCTTCACAGCGCTGCGCTCAACCGCTGCGCCACCAGGGAGGCCCCTGAGCTGGAAGCTTTCTAAAAGGGAATCGTTCTCACCTCTCCCGTCCACCCTTTTTCTTTCCTTCAAAAGTAGAAATCAGCAGATTTCCTGAGTGATCCTTTTGTCCTGCTGCTGGCTATGGGCTCACTAGTGCCCTCTGTAGCTAAAGTGGGGTGATGACCTGCTTTGAACGAAGTCTCCCACTTAGCAACAGGGAGGCTTGCTCTCATTTTAGTAAAGAAAGAAATAGCCACAAAGAAACAGAAATAGAACAAAATATATATATATTATATATATACACACACACATGTGTATGTTGGGAGATACACAGCCTCTCTCTCTCTCTCATTCTCCAGTCAGATTTTCTGAGATTTGCTGCAAATCGACCTTTTCCTCGCCCCAATGCCCATGTAGTCCTGGTTCCTTTTCCCTGCAGCACCCATCCTTAGCACCCCCAGACCCTTGCTGTCCAAGGGTCTCCCCAGTAGCATGAGGAGACATGGGGTGGAGGCCTGGTGCAGGACGGGCTCCGGTTTATGCAGGGGCCTTTCCCGGCGGGTGGTCAGGGGCACTAGGGCACACAGCCGCTGGTCATTCTCCCCTTCTGTTTCTCTCCTCAGCCCACACTTTAGTTTATTTTGCACCCCAAGATTTAAGGGGACAAGTTGCAGGGAGATTTCAAGCTAAGAACTCAAACTCTCAGGCCGGGAGCCTCCTGGGCTGCAGGCTCAGGGTGAGCCTGTGTCTCAACACTGTGGCCCCTCATCCGTTTTCTCCCCTGCAGACCCCAGAAGCCTGGGAGGTACAGGCCTGTGAGACCAGGACTGGGGGTCCTGGGAGCTGCAGACACCGCTCCCCCACTCTCCCCACTGGCCAGCCTTGCCCAAGCTGCCACACTCCACTGCCCACACCGTCCATATCTTCCTCTCTGCTCCACTCCCAGCCCCCATCCCAGGTCAAGGGATGATGAGGAGAAGGAAGGGGAAAAAGGGTGGGGTCATTGTTTCAGTAGGTGCCCTCCCCTTCAGGACTGACCACCCCTTGGGCTGATCAAGTGATCAGGGTGTGGGCACACGTATGAGTGTGTCTGTGTGTGCCTGCATGTGTGCCTGTGTCTCTGTAGGGGTGTGTGTGTGTGTGTGTGTGTGCATATATGTGCATGTGTATACGTCCCTCTACGAGTGTGTGTGTGTGTGTGTGTGTGTGTGTGTGTGTGTGTGTGTGTGTGTGTGAGTGTGTGTGCTTCCTGGCACTCATGCTCTCTGCTCTGGGAAACTCGATATCAACTGTACCTCTCTGTCCCCTGGATAAGCACCTTGACCCTCCCCCCTCCAAGTCTCCCTATGGATCCGCCCCTTAGAGACAAGATAACTATGTCAGAAATGTGGCGCTGGCTGCTCCAGGTGAGCAACTCGTGACAGAGAGGCGGAGGAGAGCTGGGGCTGTGGAGGGAGCACCACCTGTGCCGTGGACCAGCGCCCCATCCCAGGGCCCCGTCATTGCTGTGCAAGTGGGTCTGATAACAGTGCTGTGAGGATGGGGATATGTGCCCTCCTATGCAGGGTACCTGGTAGGAAGTAAGCACTAAGTGAACGCCCTGAGCCCGACAGAGACTCATCAGCGTTTTAATACAGATTGCCATGGAGGTGGGCCCTCTCCCACTGTCTGCCCACCTTCTCCCTTCCTGTTCCTCATTTATGGGTCATGGAGTCATAGATCCCTAATTCATGGACGATTTTTAATGCTCCACGCAAGGGAAAGACTGAGTGAAACTCCCAGGAAAAAGGATTAGTCCAAGGACCCCAGAGCCACTGACCCCTGAAACCTTGCCTGGGGGCCAGGCTGTTGCAGCACAGGCCTTCTGCTGAAGGGAGCTGGGCGCCCCTAGCCCCCACACTTTCTGCCCGTTGCCCTTCTCTCATCTCTCGCAAATTGGTGAACGGGACAGAGACCCCAGAGCTCACTTCCTCCTGGGTGGAGACCCCGCTCCTGGGAGACGCGGATCGGGGGCCACACAGGCTGTCCTGGCTGTGAGGAGGTCAGTGCCCCCACCCGCACCCCCACAAGCCGTCAGGCCGGGGCTGCAGGAATTTTCGGGATGATGTCCAGAGGCCTGACTCAGGTCAGAGCCTGGGCAACGCGTGGAGACAGGTGTGAGTCAAGTCGGGGCCGTTGGGTGCATAAACTGAATCGCTGTCCCCTGGGCCTCTCCGGGCTTGACTACTTCAGTGCTTGGCCGGGGTATTCCCGGCTGGGGAATGATGCTTGGGAATTTAACGACGGGGTTTGGAGAAAACATCCTCTCAGGGGATGCCCCAGGGATTGGGGTCCCCACCCAAGCCCCATCTCCAAAAAATAACCCACGGATCCCTTTTCTCTTCAAAGGGAACTTAGAAGAAACTTCGAGACATCTAAGTCACCGTGTGTTTACAAGGCCCTCTCAGTGATCAGTTGGAAGCTAATGTTTCACAGGCCACATGTTTAAATGCTCACCTCCCTCACTGTTTATGAAAAGCGGAGCCGCAGCTTTCCAAGCCGCCAGGCTCTTCCAACGGCCGGCCGGTGGGGGGCGGGGAGCACCGGAGGTCAGCGCTCCCCCTTGCAAGCATCTCAGGGCCCCCCCGGAACCTTGCAGTGTGTGGGTGGTAGATGTATCAGCTGACAGGGGGAAGCGAGAGCGTGAAAGCGGCCACCCAAGTCTCCAGGTCACCGCTGACACTCCCGACAGCGCTCAGATCTCCGCGCTGGGAGGGCACCTGGCCGCCTTGCCAAAACAAACGCCCTGCTCCCCGGATTGCGAAGGCGCGGAGCAGGAGGGGCAGGGAGCTCTGGCTTGCACTGAAACCAGCTCAAATAACCACTTGGCCATGATGCCATGTCCTGGGGTGTGGGGAGGGGAGCAGAGGAGGCTCCACTCCAGATCAGGGAGCACTGACGTGCATCGCATGGAGTTGTAGAAAGCGCCCGGCTCGGGGCTGCCTCTCGGTGCTCTGGCGGTCCTTCCGGGGCTGGAATTGCGGTTCCCTGTCTTGAGGTCTGCGAGCCCATCTGGTTTTGATTCAGGTGGCCTCGGGCTTGCCTCCGAGGTGAAAAGGCTGCGCACTCAAATTGAATTTCTCACAAATGTCAATCCAGAAGAATCCCAGTCTTCTCCCACAAAGCCCCTTCTACTCTGGCAGCCCCTGGCCCCGCAAGCCTGGTAGAAATCAGTTTCACCTGTTGGGTTAAATGAACACAAAGAATGGCTGGAACCATCATGGGTTCAACGGGGGGAGAATGGGGGGTTGTGTGTGACCTGTCCTTTCCCTTCCTGGTGGGTCCTCAGACCAACCTATGTAGGGTAGTGCTGAATATGTAGCAGAGTTACATCCCAGCTGAATAGGATTGGGGACAAGGAACTCGTGCATCTAACAGGGGAGGGCACTTCTGAATCTGAGCCTTAAAATTAATATTTTCCTTGAGGCGGGCCTCCCTGGTGGCTCAACGGGTTAAGTCTCAGCACTGTGAAGCTATCCACAGCCACTGCAGCACGAGTTCCATACCTGGCCAGGGAGCTTCCCACATGGCACAGCAGACCTCTCCTGTCTTGCCCGCTGCTCCCCTTAGCAGTAAATGTCAGTCGATCTGCCTGTTCTGCTCCCCACCCTTTCTCTGGTGAATCTTCTCACCACCCACATCTCTGGCCTGCTCCCCAGCTCTTGTATGCATAAATAAATAAATCTTTAAAAAAATAAATGAAAACAAAATAAAATTTTCCCTGAGGCTGCTGGACCAGGGAGCATGGCTTCCAATGGCTGTCGTTTAGACTTGGCCCCTTGTTTCAGAGGTCAAGTCTTGAGAACATCACTCGTGTCATCAAGCTGGGTGAGGAAGCCATGAGTCAGGGTCTCTGCAGGATACAGGATCAAGTTTGCACACCTGCCAGAACACTCTAGAGATAGGGCTATTCCTATATGAGGTGCTATCTGGACATCCTTGGGAACTGCAATTTGTCATCAGTTACTTTTCTTTATTAAAACCACAAATCAAATGAACTAACAGAAGTTGAAACTTCTGCAACAGGGAATGGCAAACTATGGCAGGTGGGCCAATCTGGCCCACAGCCTGTTTTTATCTATAAAGTTTTATTGGAACACACACACACACAGACCATGTTTCTACAGTGCCCATGGCTGCTTTCTCAAGGACAGAATCAAGTGGTATGACAGAGACTACAAAGCTGAAAATATTTACCATCTGGTCTGTGCCCATCCCGTTTTAAAATCGTATGGTTCTGTTTTCCTTCTGTTTGACTTTTCCCCCAGTTTGGGTGATGTTCTCCAGACTGACCCAGGATTTGCAGGTCCCACAAGCCAAAAGCACCTGAAAAAATGATCAGGAAGAGCCCCTAATGAACTTGTGGGCAGTTTGAGGACTGTTCTTCCATTTCTACTTGTTTCCTCTCTGTGAAAAAAAAAATGCCCTGTTTTAAACCCCAGAAATTTCCATGTGCGTGAGGATATTCACAATTTGAGACCTCATCACGTGGGAAGTCTTGTCCACAACTTCTTGGCAGTGCTTGGCCTTCAGCTTCCCAACCTCTCACTGTGGACTCCTTGTTCCATGCCCCTGGGAGACTCTGAGCTCAATCCCATCTCCCTTCATGTTATCACACCCTCGGTCCTCCATGGTACCCAGCAGCAATGGTGCAGAGACCAGCCAAGGAATGAAATAACAGGCTTGGTTTTTTCTCCTTCATGTGGTCTGGTATGGTAACCATATATGGCAAGTTAGCCACTGTTTCTAAAATTCCAGTTCCTTCTCACCACCAAAAAAATCCCTTGCTTCTCTTTCCAAGATGAAGTCTTAGATTGCAGACACACCTTCGAAATGTTCTAAGATAGAAGGCAAAGCTCTACTGTGGTTGGAATCTAAGAGAGGAAGTGAAGAAGACCTGAGCTCTGTTACCTTGTTGTTTGTGAATTGGAGCAAAGAGAACATTTTTAAAGTCATCCTGTGTGAACCCCTGTACACCGAGGGTGAGAATGTAAATTGATGCAGACATCATGGAAAGTAATGTGGAGGTTACTCAAAAAAATTAAAAATAGACATTTCATATAGTCCAGGTATCCCACTTCTGGGGATTTACCCTGAAAATATAAAAACATTTGCATTTGAATTTGAAAAGATATATGCACACACATACCCCCCACCCACGTTTATTGCAGCATTACTCACAACGGCAAAGAGCTGGAAACAATCTAAGTGCCCATCAACTGATGTGTGGATAAAAAAGTTGTGGCACATCTTTGCAATGGGATATTACTCAGCTATTTAAAATAAAGGACAAAATCTTGCCCTTTGCAACAACATGGATGGACCAAGAGGTTTAGTTTACAGAAGTAAGCCAGACAGAGAAAGACAAAGACTCTCTAATTTCACTCTGTATATACAGAAATTAAACAAGTGAATAAACTAAATAAAACAAAATTAAACTTTTGCACTCTAAGACCGATGAGTGGTTGCCAGCAGGGGAGGGGAGAGGGCACCGGTAAACTAGGATGCAGGGGCCAATGGTGTGGTGAAGGATAGAACTGGACGTTTACCACATGTAAACAGGTGCCGATTCTCAACACTGAACACCTGAAACTTATACAAAGCAGTGCTATGTCAAAAAAGTCATTCTGCTATGTATTCCTTTCCCCTTCTTGCTAGAATCACATTTTACAGTTCTTAGGTACAAAAATAAAGTTTACATGCACACATACATATGCCTATTTGTTAAAGGTTCTGTATATGCAATCAGCCCTCTGTCTCTGCAGGTTCCCCATCTGAGAATTCAGCCACCCATGGGTCAAAAATACCTACCGTAGGGTTAGGGCTATAATGGTTTCTTTTTTTTTTTTTCTTTTTCTTCTCTTTCTTTCTTTCTTTTTTTTTTTTTTTTTTTTTTTTTTTTTTTTTTTTTTTTTTTTTTTTTTTTTTTTTTTTTTTTTTTTTTTTTTTTTTTGCTCATTATCACCTAAGCAATATAGTGCAACTATTTATATTAGCAAATATGTTGTGTTATGTATTATAAATAATCTGGAAGTAATTTAAAGTGTATGGGAGGATGAGGATAGGTTATATGCAAATGCTATACCATTTTATATGAGGGAGTAGACACCCCCAGATTTGGGTATCTGCAGGGAGTCCTAGAACTGATCCTCACAGATATCAATGGATATACAGATACCGGTATAAACGTAGACACACACTTTGTTATATATAATTGTAAAAATGTCCTCCTAACCTCTCGGTCTATTTGCTTCAACATCAGGTCCGCTCCCTCCCTCTCTCCCCCTTGTGATCACGCAGAGCTCTCGGACAAGCTCTGCTATCTGCTTTCCAGTTTGGCTAAGTTAGTTCCTATAGAGCAAGATAAAGAGTCATTTTCTGACACTGACCCAACCATGATTCTTTTCCTTTTTGATGAGTTGACCGGGGCAGAGGCGTGTACACTCCTCTCTGTCAGTTCTCACAAAGTGCATTTACTCAACTCTCCCTAAGCATCTGGTGAAGCACTCAGTGGTGAGCAATGCGGCAGAGTTTGAGGGAGCCCTGAGAGGATCTTTATTTGCTCCCCATCATCTATGGGGTCTATCTTCCAGCTCTGACTGGTGACAGTCTCTGTCGGGTGAAGGTTCTGGTGACTTCTGGCCCTTCCTGTTCTTTGCGCTTGTCATCATCCTAGGCAGCAAAGTTGTTAGCCTTCTTTTATCAGGAATAATCAAAACCCTTAGCTCCTTCTCAGGGAACAAAAATCAGACAGTCCCTCAAAGAGGCCAGGGGTGGGGGACCAAAGGGAGAACCCCGCAGTGACAGGGCAGTTAAAACGTCCCCTGCCGTCATTTCATGAATTATTCTTGCATGCAAGTGAAAATGAAGCCTGATTTCCTTTTCAGAAAAAAAACAGCAATCCATCCCCAAAGTCAACCACCAAGCTGGATAACATCTGGAAAGTACTCAGAAGTAGGTAGAAGTCTTGGATTTTCTTCATTTTCAAACACACACTGGATTGTTTTCTCCAGCCTCATCTGTCAGCATCTTGGGAGGGTGAGGGTGGAGTCATCAAGGACCTTTAAAGGTTTTTCATGTGAAAAAGCAGCTTGAAATGATACTATCTCTGCAGGAAAAATAGTTCCGTGCAGAGGTCAGCCATTTGAAGTTCTGATTTCAAGAGGAAAGCAGAAGGAAGTGTGGAAAATAAAGAAGGCACCGACCCTGGGTGAATGCAAAAGTCTTATGTGATTTGGCTCACATTTTTCTCCAGCAGACAGAGTCCAGCGTGATGCTGGGTTGACTCTGTGACAAACGGACCACACGAAACAAAGACTGGGGCAGCGCTGTGAACTAAGACTGTTGCTATTGATAAGCTCTCTGGGGTACGATTTCAAGGAGTTAAGTTAATGGCCTCACTACAAAAGAGTCCCAGGGGTCCCTGAAGCTTGACCCCAAAACTTGAACTCTACCTGAACTGATTTTTTTCCTTTTTTTTTTCTTTTTTGAGGTTTGAAAACACTGAATCAACTCCCCTCCCAGGACATTGGATTTCTGTGCACTCCAGTCCATCTGGGGGAAGAAGTGCCAAAACCACCACTGGAAAGGCTGCCCCGGAGGTATTTTCAGACCGACTGGAAGCAGCAGGTAACGGAAATCTTGTGAGACAACTTGTTCCCGAGAGATTTTCCCCATCCAGTTTTGCTGACCAAAGCATTCCCCTGGTTTGGATAAACTTTGAATTAGCAATTGCGCAGAAGACACTGGTTCTTGGTTCTATTTGCAATGAAAGTGCCTGGAAGCTCTGCCCCCTCTTCTTGCATTCTGTAGCCGCCCTCCCCCCTCCTGTCTGGGGGAGCATTAATGCCTTCTGGACTCTGAACGTGTTCCACTAACCCTTCCAGGAATATTGGACTGTGGTTGGGTAGATCATTTCAATTCATTCCAAGGTCCAAGTCAGTGGGTATCTATTTGGCATCTCCACAGTTTCCACCAAAGGCTAGGAGCTGGGGGGTGCCTTCTGATAACCGTGAATACAAAGCACTCAGCCTTGCGGGAAAAAACACAGCCAAGCTTTCACTGGATCGTAGAAGTAGCACTAACAGCTCATGGAGTCCAGTCGGAACACATGGACATATTGGCGATGCATCAGAAGTTAATGATGGCTTATTTTTTAATAGTTGAGTAGTATTCCTTTTTTTTTAAGATTTATTTATTTTTGCATACAAGCTGGAGTGCAGGCCAGAGGTGTGGGGCAGTGAGAGGGTTCACCAGAGACAGAGTGGGGAGCAGAACAGGCAGATCAACTGGAATACACTGCTGAGGAGAGCAGTGGGTAAGGCAGGAGAGGTCTGCTGCACCATGTGGGAATCTCCCCGGCTGGGCATCGAACTCGCGCCTCAGCTGCCAATAGCTTCACAGCGCTGTGCCTAACCCATTGTGCCACCAGGGAGACCCATGATGGCTTATTTTTGAAACAACAAACTCTTAGACCGTAGGAACAAAGTAGTGGTTATCAGAAGGGCAGGGGAGGTGGGTAAATCAGGCACAGAGGGTCAGTGGGTGATGCTGAATGGAAACTAGATTTTGGTGACGAGCATAATGAAGTGTATGTAGATGCTGTTCCTTAGGTCTGTACACCTGAAACCTATAGAATGTTCTAAACCAAGGTCACTGCAATGAGAGTCAAGATTACTGCTTACATTAAAAAGGATGGATCTTATAAAACGCTGGCCCCAACATGCCAGTTGTCTTAGGGAATAATTTGTTTTGCATAGATCAGGGAGTGGCAAGTTATTTTCCATGCTGAGTTCACTTAACTGATTGGGGTTGTTCTCTGGGACACTGTGTAGAAAAGATTCCGAGGCTGCATTTGGTCTCAATGAGGACGATGCTGCGGCCCACTGGTTGTCCTTAATATCTGGTCTGGAGGGAGGAAAAGCAGGCAGCCATGGTGTGTCAGTCCCCAAGTAGATACAGCCCAGGTAGGGATCCATGCAGACTGGAAAGAAAGTGCAAGATGTAGACTTTCTCTGCTCCCCAAATCCCTTGGTGGCAAGAATCCTTCTGATACTTATTTGTGAGTCAAAAGCTAATTCCCGAAATTTTTAAAAAAAAGAAAGGAGGAAACATCTGAGCCCCACATCAGAATATCGCTGTCCTTCTATACCTCCCACCCTGTGGCTTTCCTACGGCTCTCGGCTGTTTAGACACCCTATCCCCAAGAAAAAGAAAAAGAAAACCTTCCCACAGCATTACCATAAGACTTTGAAAGTGAGCTGTGGCCTGTCAGTAGGTGTAGACAAGGGATTATTTGAGAACTTCAGATTTACCCAACAAGAAGAGGGGGCTTCAGGTAGAAGCCGTGTATCCACCGAGGGTTGTGTCAGGAGCAGGGTGCTTGCTGAGAAATGGAATTCCCCACTCACGGGGAAGATTGAGGGCCCGGCCAGAGCCATCCTGACAGCTGTTCAGCAGGCAGCTCCTGGTGGTGCGGTGGAGAGCGGGTTACATGACTGGAGAGCTATAAAGCTGTCTGGGTATTTTGGGTATTATTCTTATTAAATTAAAGTTCTATTAAAGTGAAACATGTTACTATTTGGATTTCTGTATGCTTGGCGACGCTCGTTTCATAAATCTTGTAGGAGAAAATTGGCCCAATGGGTTTGGATGTTGGTTATAGCGTTTCTTCAACATCAAGAAAATGGCCACACATTGTTTTAATTGTTTCCCTTGCAAATAATTTTTAAACAGCCTTATAAAAATGTTTTCCTTGCTTCACTCCCCAGTGAGTTAAAAATGCACACCCATGGCTGCAGTTGGCGTGATCTCTTGTGATTCCAGCAGTCGGCAA
This sequence comes from Scalopus aquaticus, assembly GCA_004024925.1. Classification (NCBI taxonomy): domain Eukaryota; kingdom Metazoa; phylum Chordata; class Mammalia; order Eulipotyphla; family Talpidae; genus Scalopus; species Scalopus aquaticus. The sequence goes on from PVIJ01005687.1 coordinate 47,634, forward strand.
TGGGAATGTATGAGGTGATTGTTTTTTGGGGGGGAGGAGGTGGAGACTGCTTTTCCTTGCAGTATGCAAAATGATCCTTTAAAAAATATAAGCAAGCTAATTCCTTAAAGCATAGTACTTCCCACCCACATGTCTTGCCTAATTGGGGGACATGGAAAATGGATGAAGAAACAAACCTCAAACAAACAGTGTGTACTGCTCCCATTTTAACACTAATTAATTATTGTTGCCGGTAAACGGAAAGTGTGCCTGGAATTACATTTTCCAGAGCCTTTGCCTGGACCTACAGGGAGTGTGGGACGCGTCACCTCAGGCTCCCGATGGCAGCGGGACCTCTTGCTCACACACTCCTCCGCATGATGGATGCTGTGCCTTGGTATCGGCTTGCGGTTCTCAAATGAGATGCTTTTCTCCTTCAATTATATTGTGGTGGATCAAGCATTACAGAATAAGCCTCAAATAGGAGGACAGCCACCCCGTAAGTGGAAGCACATGTCTGCGTGTCCAGATAGAACGCTCACATATTGACACCTTGACCTGCTCAGGCCGTGCCTGCCACGTCTCTGGCTGGCCACAGGTGCACGCTGTCAAGAAAGCGGACACGTTGTCTTGACACAGATTGGTGTGTCTTCGGCTTTTTTAAAGCTGTGGTCCTGGTTTTCCCACCTAGCCTGTGCCGTCTTTCCCATTCTCTTCTCCCCACCTTTTTTTTTTTTTTTTTTTTTAACATACAAGCTGGGGTACAGGCCAGAGGCGTGGGGCGGCGAGAGGGTTCACCAGAGACAGAGTGGGGAGCAGAACAGGCAGATCAGAAGTACACTGCTGAGGGGAGCAGCGGGCGAGGCAGGAGAGGTCCGCCCCACCATGTGGGATTCTCCCTGGCTGGGCGTCGAACTCGCGTCGACGCTGCCGACAGCTCCACAGCGCAGCGCTCAACCGCTGCGCCACCGGGGAGGCCCTCTCTTCTCCCCACCACTCTGCAGCAGGGACCCCGTGGCACCTACAGGCCAAGGGGCATGAGAAGCTTCACCAAGGCCTGCTGCCCAGAGGCGCCTGAGGGCTGAGCAGCAGCGCTGGCCTCCGGCTCCACAGCCCCAGCATGGGCAGGCTGTGGCCTCACAGGCCTCTTTGAAAGCAGCCGAGGTGGAGGAAGCTCCACTGTGAGCTCCCAGTGTGGGCGGCGCCCCTTGGGCCTCAGGCTGCTACAACAGCAGCAGGCAGAGAGGTTCCCAGCCATACCACCTCAGGGCATGCAGCACCCCCTGGACTGCAGCAACAAGGTCACTCTCTGCCAGGGCAGGTTCCCCACAGTGGAGGTGAACCCCAAAGCCATGGCTCCTGGCCTGGGATCGTTTGGAGGAGCTTTGGGCCCCACTGGGGCAGCTCCAGCACTGTAGCTCCCTGGAGCCGCAGGCAGAGAAGCCCCCAGAATGCAGGGCCAATATGGTCGGTTCCCAGCAGAGTCCACCCTGCAGTTGCTGGGCCTGTGTCCCAGTGCTGCTTCAGGCTCTCCCCAAACCACCCTGCTGAAGGGGCACCAGTCCAGTTGAGACCAGCTCCAGCTGTAGCCCCTCGGAACCCACTGGCCCATGAAGTTGCCCAGATCTCAGGGCAAGTTGAGTCTGTGCAGGCAGTGGGCTTTTCCCTTTTGGATTTGGTTCCTGGATCGTAAATGGACCAATCAAGTTTGAGCTCAGTTTCATTCATGGTGGTTGTGAGCTAATTATTCTGATTGAAAAATGGAAATGAACTGATTGGTGCTAACCGGCACCAATCAGGAACGTAGGACTGAAAATTGTCCCCGAGAGAGGATATAAGGCAGAGCAAGAACCAGCTTGATTCATTCTGTTCCCTGCCTTGAAGAGAGAAGACAACCTCTGTGGGATTCAGCAGACCTGCAGACCTTTGTAGATAGACCTCCTGGACTCAGAGACACAGCTACAGCACCTGCCTCTGGCCCTGCTTCTGACATTACCTGCAAAGAGCACTGGTGGCCTGGCCAGTGTCTCGAAAAGAACTGAAGTAAGTTGTTTGCTCTTGGTGTAGACCAACAACTCACCGGCTATAACACTGGTGTCTCTGACTGCCTCCTGGTGACAGGTGGTGACCAGCACTGCTGACAAGTGCTACCCAGCACTGTTGACAGATGACCAGCGCTCTGTGTCCAGTCACCTTTGAAAGCTGTCCGCTTCCGATTGTCCAGCACCACCTCCCAGTGCTGTTAGCTCTGTTGATGTCCAGTTTGGCATTTGGTGCTGTCTAGCCTGACCTTCAATCTGTAATTGTGGGCTACTATAGTGTCACCTCAGAAGTCCACCTCCAGCTGCTACCATGAGTTGGACCCTGGTACACCACTGTGCCACCAACTCCAGGCCCTCATTGACAGGACATCATTGTTTTCCATGAGTGGCCTTTTGTTTGATACTACGGGGCACTTCAAACACTGTCTGTGGTGAGAGAGCCTGTTACTTGTGGCCTGAGAAACTCTTTGGTTCCTCAGTCTCTTCTTTGTTAAATAATAAACCCCATTGTAGTTGCTCCCTGTGCCTGAGTGGTCTTGCAATTATGAGTACATGGGTGAGAACCCACATACGGTAACCTGCTCCCCACCTTGGCACTGTCCTTTGGCACCGTTTTAGTACTGTTTTAAATCTATAGTCATGTGTTCAAGCTGGGGAAAGCTTGTTGAGTGAGGAGTTCTTTTATTCATTGATTTGGGCACTAGTTATTTGAGTACTTATTGGATGCTGAACTGTGTGTTAGGCAATAGGGGTGCAAAGCTAAGCAGACCAGACATGGCCTTTGTTCCCATGCTGAATAGTAGAGAAGACAGACATTAATCGAGTAACTAGAGCAATGCTTTTATAATTAAAAATACAATAGTATGGTACTATGAAGTAGAAATGGTATTAAAGCATAGAGTGGAAAAGTGAACTTTATTGAGATTGGAGAAATGGGTAAAGGCAAGGAGTCATGGAAGACTTCTCTGCTTTGATGATACATGAGCTGAGGCCAGAAGAGCAAGCAAATAAATGGAGGCAGGAAGAACATGTTCAATATGTGCGGGTTGCCTTGGAGTCCTGAGGCTACGTGACACTGAGTTCCGTGCCTGACAACCTTCACATACGGGGATATAGTGTGCAAAGGCCCCATTGCAGATGGGCGTGTGGAGCATTTACAAATGGAGACAAGGCTGGGGCTATTGGAAAGACTTGTCAGTACCTCCCCCTAGGTCCAATGAAAGGGACAGACAGGCCAAATAATTTGGGGTCCTAAGGATCAGATTAAGGTCATCCTGAGAGCAATGAAAAATGTGTTAAGCAAGTACATGATAAGATTAGACTTACTTTTTAAAATGTTCACTAGCTAAAATATGGAGACCATTATCATACAAAGTTCAACTATCTCTTCTCAGTAAAGCTCTCTGCAATCCCTTGGTAAGGGTATGCTGGAAATCTAACTGGATTTTTGGAGGCATGAGAGGGTTGGGAATGGGAGTGGGTGTGGTGTAGAAATCCGGATTGATAGTATTTGCCAATTTCTGTGGTGTTAAGCACTCACAATGGTCGATTTCAAGCAAGCAACATGAGTCACTGCATGAAGAATTGAGAAAAGATGAAATGATGGATTCTAAGAGTCTTTAAGAATCACTTATCTTCCTGAAAAACTAGAGAGGCTAGTCAGCAACATCTTATGCAAATGACTGATAAATTAAGCCTCTCCCCTGACCCCTGAGTAGTTCTGACACAGGAAAGGGTTTAAAAACCATTCCGGGCCTCCCTGGTGGCACAGCGGTTAAGCGCTGGGCTGTGGAGCTGTCGGCAGCGGCGATGCGAGTTCGACGCCCGGCCGGGGAGAGTCCCACATGGTGCGGCAGACCTCTCCTGCCTCACCCGCTGCTCCCCTCAGCAGTGTATTTCTGATCTGCCTGTTCTGCTCCCCACTCTGTCTCTGGTGAAGCCTCTCGCCACCCCATGCCTCTGGCCTGTACCCCAGCTGTATGTATAAATAAATAAATCTTTAAAAAAAAATTTAAAAAAATAAATAAATAAAAATAAAAACCATTCCACTACATGATGTGAAAAAATGTGGTAGGCATGCCTTCGCTTGCTGCACTGAACCTGCAGGGTTCCACAGACATGGGAGACATAGAACATGTAAATATGAACATCACATCTGGTTATAAAATCCTCTTTAGAAACCACACAACATCTCTACAGCCTCATGTGACCCAGGATGTTGATCAGAGAACTGAATACCAAGACCCTGTGCTGGCTTGACGTTGCTAAGGTCTCTGCTAACCTTACCTCGTAGATTTCACCAATATGTCAAAAGCAAGGTAAAACAAAAATTCCCACAGTACTGCAGGGTTGGAATGTGTGTGCCTCTGGCCTTTCAGAGAAGAGGGACATGTGTCATTTAAACCCTGACCAAACAGAGTTTTAGGAACTCAGACACGAGGTCAAGGAAATCTGTTTTTCTTGAGGGCAGGGATCATCTCTTACTCACTTTTGTCTCTAGAATGCCTGAGTTCAGGATCAGATTCAATGTAGACATTAAGAAAAGAGAGAGGTGTAGATAATCAGTAGATGTACATATAAAGATGCTTCATGACTGACTATAATCATCTGTTCATTAAAACTTATCTTATTTGCTGATCTTTAATAGAGCAAGTCTTCTCAGAAAAGTCTCTTTTATTTCAAATTTGGAATAAATTATTTCAAGTAAAATGCAGATGTACAGAAAAATTCTCTAGATAGTACAGAGTCCACATATACCTACCTCCAGTTTCTCCTATATTAACACCTTACAATAGTATCATATATTTATTTATGAAAGTAATTGTGTAATTTATATACTAAGAAGCGTCTGTTATACTAGTTAATCCTCATTTTCCAATAATTCAAAAATATATATATAAATTGCATCATTTAAATACAATTTACTATATATTGGTTCAACTAATGAACCAAAATGGATACATTATTATTCATTGAAATTCACAGCTCATTCAGTGTCCCTTTTCTGTTCCAGGATCCCATACAAGACACCACAACACATGTTGTCATGAAGTCTACTTAGGTTCATTTTGACAGCAACAGCTGCTCAAATTTCCTTGTTTTGACTGACCTTGACCATCTTGAGGGATAATGATCATATATTTATTTACTTTTACAACAGTCCTTTGATTGAGAGCTGTCTGTTATTTTTTCTCTTCCTTAGACTGGATAGCTATGGTGTTTTGGGGAGGAAGCCCACAGAAATAAATCACCATATCCAGGGTATACGGTAGGACTTTACACTGTGATATCAACCTTGATCATCCATTTAATGTAGTATTTGTGAGCTTGCCCTCTTGCAAAGTTCCTCTATTTTTCCCTGTTTGCATTATGTACTCTTTGGAACACAGCGGGGACACTGAGTAATCTTTCCAAGGCTCCTGTGCCCTTTTGACTAGTCCCAGCATTTGGAGGTTTTATATTTGAGTACCTATTAACTTTCTTGCACTACAAGATATTTCACAATCATCTGTGTTAATATTTTGTTGGGTGTTTTTGTGTTTTGTTATCATGAGATAATGATCTATAGTTTTCTTTATATTGTATTTGTCTTATTTTGGAATAAGGATACTAATGACCTCAGAAATAGTTGGGAAGTGTTTCTTATACTGACGGTAGGCTTAATTTACCTCTGCTTTTTCTAATGTCCATAGATTGAATATTAAATTACTGAGTTTAGCATTCTCTTATTTTCTCAACTTTCATTGCATCCCACAAATTTTGATAAGTTGTATTTTAACTTCATTCAAAATACTTAAAAATTTCCCTTGAGATTTCTTTGGCCCTGAGTTATTTTATAAGTGCATTGTTCAATTTCCAAGTGCATGGGAGATTTTTCCAGTTATTTTTCTGTTATTGACTTCTAGTAAGAGCATACTTGGCATTATTTCTATTCTCTTCAGTTTGTGAAAGGGTGTGTCATGACCTAGAATCTTGGTGACTTTGAGAAGAATATGTATTCTGCTATTGTTGGATGGAGTATTCTATAAATACCAATTAGATCAAGTTGATTGATAGTTCTATTCAGTTCATTTATGTCCTATGATTTTCTGCCTGGTGATTACTGGTAGACTGATAAAGTCTTCAACTATGATAGTGTTATTGTCTATTTTCCTTTAAGTTTTGCCCATACGCTTCATTTATTTTGATGTACTTTTGTTAGGTGTATGAACTTTTAGGATTGTTTTGTACTGTGTAATTGACCCCTTTAATCATTATGTAATGTTCCTCTTAGCCCCCCCAATAACCTTCCATGTTCTGAAGTCTGCTTTGTATGAAATTAATGGCTAATGGAGCTTTCTTTTGATTAGTGTTAACATGGCATTCTCTTGTCACCCCTATATTTTAACCTGAGTCAATTTTAAAGTGGATAACATGCATTGGTGCTTGTTTTTTATCCATCCTGGCAATCTCTGCCTTTTAATTGGTATATTTAAATTGATATAGTTGGATCAATCTCTGTCATGCTTGTAACTGTTTCTATTTATTGCCTTTACATTTTGTACCCCGGTTCACAATGTTTTGATCCCATAGACCAGATAGGAAAGCTGCAGATGCATTGCATGGGAGAAATTCCTTTCCCTGAGGAATAAGAATCTAGGAGATTCTTTATTCCTGGAGAGTAGGCCTTTGTTATAGAGACGTCTATGGGTTTATTTCAAATTGATTGCCCTCCCTCTTTCCATGCCAAATCCATGAGGACATCTTTTTTGGATCTTCACCTTGAAAAACTGGTATGAGACTTAGAGATAAAGTCCATGAAAATATGGTGGCCACCCTAAGATTAGGCCAAACTAAGAAGCGTCTGTTATACTAGTTAATCCTCATTTTCCAATAATTCATCAAAATTACTATTTAACAGTTTCTATTAGCTTGTCACTTTGGCAGCTTTTGGTCTACTGAGCAAATCTTGGCTGTGTCTCTCTGGATGTGCCTGTCTGTCCAGATTTTGGGGCCGTGTTAATCCAAACCTCAGTTCCCTGATGGGTCTATGAAAAGTGATTAATTTTCAGTTTGCTCAGCTTTTTCTTCATGTAGTGATGGAAGTTATGACCTCCAAACTCTTGACATGTCAGAAACTGGAAATCCTGACTTGCTTTTCTTTAATCAAACTTTTTATTTGGGGATAATTATAGATTCACATGCATTTTTAAGAAATAATACAGATACTGCACGTACTTTTTGCTTAGTTTTCTCCAAATGTGAAACTAGATAGTTCAATATTGCAACCAGGATATTAACATTGATAGTGATAGATACAGAACATTTTCATCTTCACAAGGATCTTTCAAGTTGCCCTTTTAATAGCCACATACTTTTCTCCTCCTTCTCCCATTGACCCCTGAGAATCATTCATCTGTTCTCTATTTCTGTATCTTTGTCATTGCAAGGGTTTTATAGAATGAAATCATATAGTATGTAACATTTTGAGAATAGATTTCTTTTATTCCTTACGTTCCCTGTAGAATTACCTAAGATATTGCATGTATCAATAGTTGTTTTTTTAATTGTTGAGCAGGATTCCATGGTATGGGTATACCACAATTTGTTAAACTATTCACCCATTTAAGAACATCTGGTTTATTTCCAGTTTAGGGTTATTATAAGTAAAGCTGTATGAACATTTACTTACTGATTTTCTGTGACCATAAATTTTCATTTCCCTGGGATAAATGCCCAGGAATGCAATTGCTGAGTTGTACAGTAGTTCTGTGCTTTTTTTTTTTTTTTAAGACATTGCCAAACTTTTTTCCTGAGTCTCTGTGCCATTTTGTGTTGCCACCAGCAAGGGATGTGATTCAGCTTTTCAACATTCTCACCAGAATTTGGTGTTAGCACCATTTTTTATTTCACTCATTTTGACAGATGTATGTTTTTGATTTGCATTTCCCTAAAGTCTAATGATGTTGAATATTTTCATGCGCTTATTGGCCATCTATATCCTGTGAAAAGTCTGTTCATGACTTTTGTCCACTTTCTCATTGAATTGTTTATATACTGTTTTGCCATTGAGTTTTAGAGTTCTTCATAGATACTCATCTTTTGTCAGATATGTGGTTTTCAAATATTTTTCCCAGTCGATAGCTTGTATTTTTATTCTCTTAGGAGGACTTTCACATAACAAAACCTTTTTTTTAGTTTTGATGAAATGACATTTACCATTTTTTTCTTGCATAGATCATACTTTTGATGTCAAGTCTAATCACTCTATGTCTAGTCTTAGTTCCTAAAGATTTTCTCCTGTTTTTTTCCTAAAAGTTTTATAATTTTATGTTGAAGTCCACTATTATTTTGAGTTACTTTTTTGCATAAGATGTGAGAGTCAAGACTAATTTTTTTTTTGGTCTATTGATGCCCACTTGTTCCAGTGCTATTTATTGAAAAGGGTACTTTCCGTTGAATTGCTTTTGCACCTTTGTCAAAAATCAGTTGGGCATCAATTTCTGTCTTCTCTGTTCTGTTCTACTGATTTATGTACTTAAGCTCCTGTAAAACCACATGGTCTCGACTATTGTGAATCACTTAGGGACATACTTAAAAGCTCCTAAGATTTCATTGTGGCCTAGTACATAGTCAAATTAAACAATCTTTCACTTATACTTGGAAAGAATATTATTCTCTGTTGGATTCAAGCTTATCCGTACATATAAACTAATCTGCTAATCAGACTTTCTTATTTGTTCCAATACTTTTATCCTGTTTTTTTAAGTCCAATTAGTCCATTAGCTTCTGGTAAAAGATAAAATATACTACATAATGATGACCTTGCTAGTTTCTCTTTGTGTAGGGCTAGCTCTTGTGTCACTAATTGCGTGAAAATTAATGATTTTTGCACTTTTTGGTGGATTGTTCTCACAGCTAAACGCTCTCTGATGATAAACGCTATGCCTTTCTTACTTTAAATTCTAATTGGTTTGATGATTATTAATTGGACTTTTCAGTGCATTTTTGTTTGTCTTTCCCAAGCATTGTTTTGCTTTATTTGAAAAAACTGCCAGCACTCTTTTAATAAGTGAGTTTAGCCTGTTCCATTATTTTGAAGATGCACAGGTTTGAAATTATTTCTACATCTGAGTTTCTTTTCTGCTTATACCTCTGGCAGATAGGTCGGTTCCCACCTGTACCTTACCCAATATTGTTCCCTACTTCTTGTGACAGAAACCTGCTTTTTGTACAGGCATCGAACTTTATTGGAGACAGCCTCAGGAGATGAATTTTAACTTATATAAACCAACCATATGGTCCCATTTCCTCTTTTAATTTTGGAGTGATCATGTGACCTAGTTTTACCAAATAAGCAGTAAGGGCAAGTATACTGGAACTTCTGGAAGAGATTTCCCTCTTTGTTAAGCAGGGAGAAACTCGTGGTAAGAAACTCTAAGGTCTTCCTTCTTATATTTGAATGTCGGAAGTTGTAATGCTTGGAGCTAAGCAACCTTCTTTCAAACATGAGAGGGCAGTCAAGAGAATTGCAGAAAAGACCATCCTCAGAGACTCATCAAATATGAGCTTTATGAAACATTAATGTCATTATTGTTTACAATACTTTGAGTTGGATAATGTATCTACCATGTGACCCAGGAACTCTACTCCTAGGAATCTACCCAAAAGACACAAAAACATTAATTCAAAAAAAAAAAAAAGGAAACCTGCAGTCCTGTGTTCATTGCAGCACTATTTACAATAGCCAAGATATGGAAAGAACCTAAATGCCCCCAAACAGATGAATGGATCAAGAAGATGTGGTCTATATGCATATACTGCTCAGCAATCTAAAAGATAAACTCATTCTATTTGAAGCAACATGGATGGAGCTGGAAGGGATTATGCTCAGTGAAATAAGTCAGAAAGAAAAGGAAAAATATTGGATGGTTTCACTTGTAGGAAGAATATAGGGAAACTGAACCAAAAAAAGATAAAAATTGCAGGAAAACTATAGATCTGAGGCATACAGTGGAGAGGGGTGAGGGGCCAAATTAGGGGAGGGAAGAGTCCAAGAGACTATAATGATGGTTCACAGGTGATGTGGTCAAGGGAGATTTATGGGGACTACACCTGAGGGGGGGAATCATATATTGTACAAAAATGAACAACATTGTAAGAAAATGAAAAAGTTAAAAAGATATATTTTTAAATCATTTGAGTTGAGTAAACATACTAATAGGCCCTCTGGGGTAGACACACTGCTGTATGCGCCCAAAATCCATATATCTTCTCCTGAGCATTCAGCTGGGTTCTCCACCAGAATGTGGCAGAAGTATTACAGGACCCATTCCAGGCTTGGCCTCTCAAACCTTCCCAGGGATCCTCCATGCCTTCATTCTCCTCCTCTGGCTGGATAGATGCAAGGGATCAGTCCAAGGGGGCCTTCGGAAAGAAAGAGAGGACAACGGTAAGGCACATCGGTAAGGCACCTCATGCAGTGTGTGCTTGTTGGGCAGACAAGAACACTTCGTGGAATGAATTCTAAGTGAGCTCTTGCCTCTCTGACTTTCCAGAGAGTCAATGGTTTAGTGAAGGCTGGGTGATGGCTACATTCTGATTTTACTCCAGGAAATAGTCTCAAATTAAAGTTTCTCTTGTTCCCAGCTCTCTCTCTCTCTCTCTCTCTCTCTCTCTCTCTTTCTCTCTCTCTCTCTCTCTCTCCCCCTCCTTCCCTCCCTCTCTCCCCCCTCCCCTCTCTCCTTCCCTCTTTTTGTGTCACCTCATTATTCTTTTAGTATCTCTAAGAGTTCTAGTGATAATCTCTTGAATTTGTGTTTTCTCTTTTTTCTTTGTTAGTGTTTGCAGGAGATAGTCCGTTCTTTGATATTCTCAAAAAAAAAAAAAGGGGGGGGGGTTTGTTTCATTGAATTTCTCATTTTTTCCCTTGTCTTTTTATTGATCAATATACTAATCGTGTTCCTTCCATCTGATTACTTTGTGTTCATTTTGCTTTCCTTTTCTGTATTCTTGAGGTGGGGGTTTAAATTGCTGATTTGATACATTTCCTCTTTTCTAATTTAGGCATTTAGTGATATCAGTATCCCTGTCAGCATTGTCAACTGTGTCCCACAGATTTAGCTATGTTACATTTTCCTTGTTACTCATTTCAATATTTTTTTTTAATTTCCCTTGAAACATCTGCTTTCACCTGTGGATTATTTAGAAGTATATTATTTAGTTTCCAACAATTATTGATTTATAATTTGATTCTATTATGGCCAGAAACACTTTTTAAAGAATTTAAATTATTTGAAATTTTTTTAAAAAGATTTATTTATTTATGCATACAAGAACTGGGGTGTAGGCCAGAGGTATGGGGTGGTGAGAGGATTCACCAGAGACAGAGTGGGGAGCAGAACAGGCGGATCGACAGAAATACACTGCTGAGGGGAGCAGTGGACGAGACAGGAGAGGTCTGTTGCACCATGTGGGATTCTCCCTGCTAGGGATTGAACTCGTGCTGCAGATAGCTTCATAGGCTGAGACTTAAACCATTGCCCCACCAGGGAGGCCCTATTTGAAACTTTTTGAGGTTTGTTTTATGTTCCAGGATCTAGTCTGTCTTGATACCTTTCTGGGGATTTTTGAAAGGAAAGTGTTTTCTGCCACTGTTGGGCAGTATCTTGTAAATGTCACTAGATCCTGTTGATGTTGTTATTGAGATTTTCTGTATCCTTGATGATTATCTCTCTAGTTGTATCAGTTATTAAAATAAGCATTGTTGAAGTTTCTAACTATAATTACGGGTTTTTCTATTTATATTTCCATTCAATAAGTTTTTTCCTTCATGTATTTAGTAACTATGCTGTTTGGCACACACATTATTATTGCTACATCTTCTCGGTTTGATTTTTGTATGCTTATCTTTATCTTTGGTAATTTTATTTGCTTGTTTACTTTACCTGATATTAATATAGCTACTCCTGATTTACTTTGATTAATGTTTGCATTTTATTTTCAATATACCTCTATTGTCTTATTTAAAGTGGGTTTCTTTTAGATAGCACATAGGGGCGTTTAAAAAATTCAGCCTGCCGCTATGTATCTTTTAATCAGTGTGTTAAAGCCATTTATATTTAGTGTAATTTTTTTATATGTTAGGGCTTAAGGCTATTATTACATTTCTTGTTTTCTTTTTGTTCTCCCTTTTTATTTCTGTTTTCTTTCTCCTGATTTCCTGGTGTTACATGAATATTCTTTAGACTTCTATTTTGATATATTTATATTTTGGAGTGTATTTCTTGGTATAGCTATTTTGGTGATTAACCTCACAGCCTGCTGGTATCAACATTTTCCCAGCTTAAACATGGAGTTTGCATTTCTATTTGTTCCTTTACTTTTCCCCACTTACAATAAGTTCATTTTAAACATTTCTTCTGAGTACAACATCAACCATTAAATATAATTTAGAGGACTCGAGGAGATAAAAAATATGTGTGTTTTACTCTCTGTGTTTTCTTCCTTCCTGACATGTCAAGATTTCTGCTTTGTTTCCTTAATATTTAGACCCCCCCCCAGTTATTTTTTTAGGGTAGGTCTGCTGATGGCAAATTATCTTCCTTTCCCTGCATCTGATAATATCTTCATTTCCCTTCACACTTCAAGAATATTTTCGCTTGATATATGATTCTGATTGACCATTCTTTTATTTCAGTATTTTAAAAATGTTGTTCCACTTCTTTCTGGTCTCCATGATTTCTGATGAGAATCTCATGACATTTGTATTTTTTTCCCTATAAACAAAGTGTCATTTCTAGTTGCCTTCAAGATTTTTTTCTTTGTCTTTAATTTTCAGAATTTGACCTGGTACATCCTGGTGTAGATTTCCTTGGGTTTATCTAGTTTGGGATCTACTCAGCATCTTGAATCTGTGGGTTTGTGTCTTTTGCCAAATTTGGGAAAATTTTAAGCATTGCTTCTTCTTCAAGTACTTTTTCATCCCTGCTTTCTTTGACTTCTCACTATGAGACCCTGGTAATACAAAGTTTGTATTATAGCCCCACATGGCTATGAGCCACTGTTATTTCTTCTTTTAGTCTTTCTTTTCAGATAGGATATTACTGTTCTGTCTTCAGCTTTTTTGTGTGTACCCTCTATTCTGTGATTGAAATTATTCACTGAGTTTTAAGTTTTTGACTTAGTATATTGCATTCCCAAATTTTTCAGTTAGTTCTACCCCCCCACCTTAAAATTTCTATTTTTTTTCTGAAACTTTTTTTCATTTGTTATGTGGATTTGTAATTGCTGTTGACATGTATGTATCATTGTCACTTCAAAATATCATAGCTTTCTATCATCTCTGTTTTCTCAGTGATGGCATCTATTGATTTTTTTCATTCAAATTCCATTTTCCCTGAGTGATTTCTGACTAAAGCTTGAACATTTTGGGTATTGCATTATGAAACTGGATGATTTAAATGTTGTCTCTTATCTGACTTTCTGTGACACTGCTCAGACAGGGAAAAAGCAAGGGGCACTATCTCTTTACTGACTGGTGAAGATAGAAATCCAGTCCCCTCCACAATGGGATGTGAGGAGAAAAGAGGATAAGGCTTATCACCCTCCAACATGAATGAAAGTCCTAGCTACCCTCTCAGGCATCTCTGACACCACCACCATGGTGGGAGATTGAGGGTTCATTACAGCTCAGCAAGGGTGGAAAACTGAACTCTGCATTTGGCCTTTGCTAGTGTGAGTGGGGCCAAAGATTTTTCTGTGGTATTTGACTAGAGTAGAATGGTTAATATCTAAACCTTTTCTGCTGTGCTAGGCACCCCTTTCCTGGTTCTTTAGCTAGATAAAGCAGACTTTTCTTGGGGCTCCTCCTCTCCCCACCCCCATGCTTGTTAATGTTTCTGGTTGCTGCCTTATTCAGTTCCGAGTCTAGACTATAAGAAAATCCAAGAGACTCTGCTATGCTATTTCTTAGGTCTCAATGTCACCGACTGTTCTAATTTATTCTCCATCTTTCAGAGTTCTCTTATGCTTGTTTTATATATAAGTCCATGACTATTTGTACTTAGAAAGTAGAATAGGGGGAAATATGCTACTCTGTCTCTCTAGAAACAGAAGTCCTATTGAGTCATGTTTGGTATTATGATTTATTTTCTTACTTTAAAAGCTATGCATGTTCATAGGAAAATTCAGAAAATTCTGGGGAATTTATTAAAAATTGTACTTTCTGGTATGTCCACTATCAGCATTTTCTTTTATTTCCAGATTTTTTTATGTTCACACATTTTTTTCTAAAAAATGGATTACTGCTAACTCATTTTTATATCTTATATTTAATATACAATATCTAACTATATTTATACTTATTATACAATATTTATATTTAACATATACAAAATAATGTATTTTATTATAAATATTGTCCAAAAACAGTTCTTTAATAACTGCATAAAATTACAGTATGACTGGATTTAACCACTACCCTATTTTAGACACTATTATGTCTAATTCTCTGCTTCTCAATATAATGTTATAATGAATTAAACAAATATTAGTGTTACTACTAACATTTATTACTAAATAATATTAAAGTAAACATTTTTATACCTTGTTTGCGCTTTAGATATTTTCCTGAGATAGATTTTCACAAGGTAAAAAGATATATACCATTTTAAATTTCTTTATCCACATTTCCAAGTTGATTTCTAGAAATAGTAAATGCATGTACCATTCACCAGAGCATGAGAAACTGTCTTCATTGTTGGCTTTGTATGTTGTCACATGTAAAATCTGCCAGAATAAACACCTTTGCAAGGAAACTACAGGCACATTTTGCTTATAAGGAGTAAGTAACACTTTGTGAGGGCTAGGAGAACATTAGAAGTCATCAAATGTAATTTTTTTCATTTTATATAGATGAAAAGTAGCCAGAAAATTGTGTGTATGAAGTAACTTTTTCTTCCACCTGGAGCCACAGCTGCTGCCTTCAACAGAGGTTGACACCCTACCTGGGAACCCTGCCTAAAATGTTGCTTCATACCAGTTTAGGGAAAAAAGGGGGGGTATCTACTGTTTGTAAATAACCTGGCAGGAGCAGCCCTGTGAGAAGGGGGGTGTGAAATTGTCCCTGAACCACAAGAAATTTGAAGTTCTGTTTTCACAAAGCAACTATATCATCTGACAAATCATTAACCACCCTTCTAGATTCTTTTGGGAAAAAATTAAAAAGGTGGCTGGGAGTCGGGAAGGAATTCCAGAGACTTGGGGCAAAGTCCTTATTTCTACTCTGTCTTGGACAAGTTACACAACCTTTCTGGACTTCAGAGTTTGACCTTCAAAATGAGAAGACTGAATGAGAGAGACAAATACAGAATGACTTCACTCATAGGCGGAATATAAAGAACTAAAACTAAGCAAGAGACAAAACTAAACTAAGATAAACCCTGGAAATGTAACTGTAGGATTGAGGCTACCAGGGAGGAGGTAGGGAGAAGAGTAGGGGACAAAGGCAGAGGAAGCCCAGGGGACTGTGGTAGAGGATGGTGTGCTAAGGTGGATCTAAAGAGGTGTGAGTCTAAACCCCTAAATCAGGGCTGTAAACCATTATCTCACTAAATATATATATATATATATATATATATATACAATTTAAAAATAAAATAGAAAAATTACAAAATGAGAAGACTAGGTGCAGCACCCTCTGGAGCCGTGATACCATGGTGAACCCAGAGCCCAGCAGAGCCCAGCAGGGGGCAGCACCAAGGCGTTCCAACAGCCCAGCCCACCGGGGTTTGCAGGGAGTCACCCACAGAGGCCACTCTCATCCTCTCCTTCAACTTCAGGTCACCCCACAAAACCTGCCATGCCTCTCTCACTTCAGGGGA
Source organism: Scalopus aquaticus (assembly GCA_004024925.1). NCBI lineage: Eukaryota > Metazoa > Chordata > Mammalia > Eulipotyphla > Talpidae > Scalopus > Scalopus aquaticus. Next base: position 63,517 of record PVIJ01005687.1, read on the forward strand.
GGAATCCCAGCCTTTGCCCAGCTGCAGAGGACCGGGCGACCCTGGAACACGGAACGCGCGGGTTTATGGTGTCTCAGGCTATGAGCAGCGGGTAGAGTGCAGGGCAGGGCCTAGCCTTTCAGAGTTCACAGACCCCAGCGGGCCTTGCTGAGCGGATGAAGTGTTTGTGACAGGGCCCACGTTCCCGTCAGCGAGCTCGCAGCTTCCATCTCCTCAGGGACGGCCCCGGCCTCTGGCCAGCGCCGGGCCTGGAGGCTGGGCATTGCGGCCGTGTTTTCGGAGTGACTTCAGTGGCCCTGACAGAACCCACATTTCCAGTCAGCTGTCAGCCACACACAATATTATCTGTGAGTGGAAACTGTCACCGTCTATTCCTGCTCGGGTTTTGGCAGACGCCCCTGGCAGGACAGTGAGTCTGTCAGACCCAACTGAGGAGAGGTTCCCTCTGCACCCACGCGGGGCAGCGTCCATCGTGAGCAGCTGCCAGGGAGAGACATGCTAAAGGGACCAGCCCAGGGGTGGGGGGGAAGGGGGTCATTTTTCCCAACCTTGTGATGGAGACAGGGCTGTAGTCCAGAACTGTGCCGGGACTGAGAAGTGCTGGATGGTTCTGAAAAAAATCTGGCAGCCATATTTAAGAGAAAAAAAGAGAGAGAGAGAGAGAGAAAGGGAAACATCAGGTGTGGGGGTGGCAGTATGGAACTTCTTGGAAATGAAGAGAAAGAAAATAACAAGCCTGCAACCTCAGCCTTGACCTCTCCCTGGACTGGGGCTGCCGACTGGCTAGCTCCACTCGGGCTTTCTGATGTCACCTCAGAGTCAAACGATCCAAAACTGAGATCATCCTCCCCCAAACTGGCTCCTCTTCCTAGTTCTGTCAGCAAAACCGCACTTCTAGACTCCCAGCCCAGGGCCTTTGGGGAAACCTTTGATTTTCCCCTTCTTCGCATCAAATCTGTCACAGGCTGTGCTGGCGCTCCTCCGATTCCGGATGTCTCCTTCTCCTTCTCTAACCTTCCTGAGTCATGATTTCTCAGGCATTGCTCACAAAAGTGAAGGAAATTAAAGTGACCACCTAAGAAAAGAAATGTCAAAATGGATAACTAACCCCCAAATTGGAATCCACCAGGGGATTTCCCATTGCTTCATCCTGGAGGCAGCAGTCCAGCCCAAGGAAAGCACTTCATGGCTTCTGAGTCTCCAGAGCCACCTCTCTTCTGCTCGGAGCCCTGGCCCCTGACCTGACCCTTTCTGGCATTTGCTAGTCCTATTCATGACCTGCTCACGCATCCTCCTGCCTGGCCCCTGAAATGCCCTCCCTTTGCCCCCTGAATGTGCTTATCTTTCAAAATCCAGCTCAGCTATTCATCCTTTGCCTTGTGTGGGTTCTCTTCACCCATACTTGCCCCAACTTCTATTGCAACTTCTATAGCAAGGACTTGAGGGGCCCAGAACTACATGTTACCTATAAGTTGGTAGCAATGCAAATTGGGCAGTTACTTAATGTTGCCTTTGTTGTCTTATCTGTAAAATGGGACTGTAGCGTCAGTCTCCCCCAAAAGGGTCAGTTAGGCTATTCTTTTTTTTTTTGAGATTTATTTATTTATACGTACAAGCTGGGGTACAGGCCAGAGGCGTGGGGCGGCGAGAGGGTTCACCAGAGACAGAGTGGGGAGCAGAACAGGCAGATCAGAAATACACTGCTGAGGGGAGCAGCGGGCGAGGCAGGAGAGGTCTGCTGCGCCATGTGGGATTCTCCCTGGCCGGGCGTCGAACTCGCATCGCTGCTGCCAACAGCTCCACAGCGCAGCGCTTAACCGCTGCGCCACCGGGGAGGCCCCTGTTAGGCTATTCTAATATGCTCCCAGAACAGCCTCTTCCTGTGTCACCTTGGTGTGAAGTAGAGGTCAAGCAAGATACTATAGCCTGAGGAAATCTGTTACGATTACTTAAATAGTACAGATAGTTTTAAATTAAGAACCTTGATATCTTTAGGAACTTTTTGTCCTTTATCCTTTTTTCCTAAATAGAGAAGCAACTACTCCCCCTTTATGAAACGGAAGAATATAGTTTATGAGGCTATCACCCACGTGTTGGTTTATCGTGAAAATGACCTCTCTGAGAATCTCATTTTTACTCAGAATGAGATTGAGTCCACACCCTTCTTGTCTGTCATGTGAATGCCCCCTCCTTGATGTCCCAGATCCCCACACACAGGATAAATAGCCCCAGTCTGCCCCATTCTTCTTTAGAATTTACAATTATGTAAATTTCCATATATGTTATTAAATTTTAATTTTTTTCTCCTGCTAATCTGTCAAATATTAATCCCTTCATCCATTAGTCTTAGAAGAACCAAGATGGGTTGGAGGAATTTTCCCCTGTGCCCTAGTAAAACTAATGGTAGTACCTATATATTAAATAGGAGATTGCACACAATGACCTTACAACAAGTTTGGCAGCTAACTGATAATTACTCTACAAATTCTTATCATAGCTGTGCTTTTTCTTATTCTCCCATTTCACCTTTCCACTGTTTGTTTTTCATGGGGCCATCTTGTCTATCCCAACTAAATCATTCTGCCTTGACTGGCCCCTCTCTATAACCCTCCCCCCTATATACACACTGGACATTGCTGGACAAATACTGACACACTGGACATAGCTGAGTATATAGTGGGTTGATAGACTTCTGATCTGTCCTGTCTGTATGAGCAGGGAGGGGAACTGGGACCTTCATTCTCTGTAACAATGAAACATGGACAATGAAACATGGACCCTGAGGAAGGAACTCCGATGAGGGTAGAGGGGGAACTGTCTCTCAGGAGACAGTTATTTAACCAAATATCACCTCTAGGAAGAGCAGAATAATGTGATTTTGTTCAAAAGTGGAGCAGGAATGGCCAGCCTTGGTACAGGGCAGGTTTCACACACTGATGGGGTTTAGATTTTGAAGCCTGCACCAGTTTTGAAAGTGCACCAATCAGGTTTGAAACACACAGACCCTGAAAGCCATAAAAGCCAGGGAGTAGACAGATTCTAAAAGCTGTCCACCACTCCCTGATCCTCTGCACCACCTGTTGACTAATGCTGCTGACTTGTGCCAGTGCTACCTCTAGAGCTATAACCTCTTGCACTGCCTGCCCAACCTCCAGGCTGCTCTTGCTAGCTGCTCTGTTGTAGCCTCAGCAGCACCACCCATGATTACTCCCAGCTGCCCCATGAATTGGGTCCTGGTCACTGCTTATCCATGTACCACCAACTCCAAGTTCTCATGAGAGGGACAACACTGTCCTTCATGAGCAGGTTTTGGGTTGGACTACTGGACACTGCACACACTATCTGGGGTAGGTCAGCTGGCCATTTGTGTCCTTAGAAACTCTTTTCTTTTCCTTTATCTCTCTCAGTTTCCCCTTGTAAATAAAACCTATTGTTACACTCTCTGAGTTTGAGTCATGTAAGCACATGGATGAGGACCCACAAACTGACATTCGCCAGGCTTGTGGCGTTTCATTTTGACATTTATAAAGAATTTATAAAGAACAATGGTAGAGAAATGATAGATCACTCCTAGAGTCTGGATTTCAGTCATGTGAAAGGAATTAGAAGAAAGGAGAGCGGGGCCTCCCTGGTGGCACAACCAGTTAAGCGCAGGACTGTGGAGCTGTCAGCAGCTGTGGCACGAGTTCGATGCCTGGCCAGGGAGATTCCCACATGGCGCAGCAGACCTCTCCTGCCACTCCGCAGCTCCCCTCAGCAGTGTACCTCAGTCAATCTGCCTGGTCTGCTCCCCACTCTGTCTCTGGTAAACCCTCTCACCACCCCACACCTCTGGCCTGCACTCCAGTTCGTATACAAAAATAAATAAATCTTTAAAAAAAAATAAGAAGAAGGAGAAAGGAGAGTGGCAAAAAGATGCTCGCTGGATGATTTGATTTAATGCATGTATAAAACACTTCAAGAACTCTTCTCTTTCATAATTCCAAAACCACTTTTCATCAGACAAAAAAGGATCAATGGCAGAGTTGAAAGAGAAACCAATAACACGGAATTAAGGACAGGAAAAATGAGCCCATGTATTGAAAAAATCTTTTATCAAGTTATGCCTTAAAAAACAACATGAGAAGACAAGCAGCAACAGCCCTCAAATCCGTCCCAGGTTTTGCAGCCTGGAACTTACGCAGAGTGAGTGTTGCTGCCTGTCCCATAATTGTTTGAATCAAGCCCCAGGGCACTGATATTATCTCTTCTGATTTATTCATTTCTTCCTTACTTGTTTTCCTATCTCTAAAGTGCACCATTGTATAGAATCTGGGCCTGGTTGCAAAGGGGACTGCACAATCTCTCAACAGTGCCCACACTAGTCACTAATCAAGCTGCCCTCTCTCCTACTCTCTAAGCTCAGGATGCTTCACAAATCCCATCGTGTCATCAGTGACATCTCCTCCATTTCCTTCCACTGCAGCAGCACCGCAGGGAGGTGAAAATCAACCACAAAGGCACATTGAAGGTATAAAGATCTATGGTTTTGGCTTTGACCGGAAAAGCAGAAGAAAAGGCGCCTTCAAAAGAGACACCTCTCCACTAAGATGCAAACACGACAGAGCAAAGAGTAATGGACTGGTCACTCAGCAATGTCAAAGTTTCTGTGGGATCTAAATGCAGTGTTTTGGTTTCAGAACTAAATAGCAGATTGGGTTGATAAGAGATAGAAGTGGGAGCATTTGCATCCTGACCTATGGGTGCAAATTTCTGGTCAGCCTAAAGCCATCAACAATGAAAGAAATAGGGGCCTCCCTGGTGGCACAACCGGTTAAGTCTGAGCACTATGAAGCTGTCTGTAGCCACTGCAACACGAGTTCGATCCCCAGCCAGGGAGCGTCCCACATGGTGCAGCAGACCTCTCCTGCCTCACCTGCTACTCCCATCAGCGGTGTATTTCAGTCAGTCTGCCTGTTCTGCTCCCCACTCTGTCTCTGGTGAATCCTCTCTCCACCTCACACCTCTGGCCTACACCCCAGTTCTTGTATGCATAAATAAATAAATATTTTTTTAAAAAGTGAAAGAAATATAAACAATCGTCCTGGGTCACTTCTGCCTTTAAAGATTGCAGAATCACGTTTGCTGCCATGTTAATGAGAACTGAGTCTCTGTCAGCGCCCACTGCCTTGTCCCACTGGGTAAAAATAAGAATCAGGGAGAAACTCGCTGTGGTCTACCTGAAGGGCAAGGAGTGGGGAGGGATAGTGCCACTGCTGACTCCTTAAATAATCTTAGCCTGCAACCCGTTGTTACATGTTTCAAGAGTTGTACTGTTTGACACCTGCACAACCTCTGTTACGTAGGCTTGAGACAGGCAAATCCTCTCTAGGCCCTAAAACAACCCTTCCCTTGTCCTTGAGAGCTAAGCCCAGAAATTATATAGCAAAGTCTTGGTTACTAGAAGGTCAGTGATCTGCTCTTTATCTAACACTAGCTTGGAGCTAGCTTTAGGCCACTGGCTCTATCTTTCAGCCAGAGAACTCCAAGGAACAAAACCCAGCTTTACAATTCATGGAAGCAAAACTTTGTTGAGATGATAAGTCTTTAAAAAATAATTAAATAAAATGATCAAAACCAAGAATCTGCCCCTCCCCCACACACACACACATACAATGCCTTGGAGAGCAAATAGTGCTGCCCGTTAGACCATCTGCTTCACTCCCAGGCATTTTCAGAAGCGACTATGTCAAAATTGCCATATCAGGGTCCTTGCCGGTGACCGCAGAGGCCTGCCTTTCCCAGGTCACGGGAAAACACGTGCTTGGCAGCTTGCCAAGCGTTGACTGCCACGATTCAGCCATGATCTTCCAATTTTGGAGCCAGTAGAGGTCTGGAAATGCACAAAGTTGCCTTCCCATGGACTGCCTGGCACAGGCTTTGCCCAAAGTTGGGGAATGAGAAGTTTTCCTGCGAGAATCCAGTCCCCGAGTTCATGGAAAATGGGAGAATAATTCTGACGCTCCTTTGACTCTGACAAGGGCAAATGCAGTTGTGGTCATTCTCACTCCAATCCCAGTCCATCCTCGAGCCAAAGATCTTGGAGGGTCTGGTTCTTAATAGTTAAATATGTGTTAAGAAAAGCCAATGTGATATAACATATTGTCGTGTGTGCGTGCATGTGTGTGTGTGTGTGTGTGTGTGTGTGTGTATTGGGGTGGAGGCTAGTCTTCCTCTACCTTTTAGGTCCATACCACTGGCAAGGAATTAAGTTAACATGAACGGTTAGTGTAGGGTAAACCAGAATGATCAGGTTTTTCTGCCCTCTCCTCAATAATGGGCCTCTGCAGGCCTATTCGCATGCCTGATGGCGGGCACCTGGAGGGGGGTGTGGGCCTGTGTGAGTGGGCACACCTACGCCAGAGACTGGGCTTATAAGCAGAAGCAGAAGTAGCAGCAGAGAATAGAGCGTGGAGTGTTCAGGGTGCAGCAGAGACCATGAGACGCTACCAGAGAGCCCAAGAAGGTGAAGCATCGCCAGGGGCTGGGAGGCCCGCCAGCCTCCCGACCCCCCAGCCCCATTGCCTTCCCTGTACCTGGTTGCCTCCCTACAACAAACCAATAAAAAGCCTAAAAAGCCACCGAGGGTTCCAGAACTCCTTCCCTTTAGACAAATCTGTGCAGCTCCATGGAGAACCTATGCTCCCTGATTTTTCCTGCCTTCTACAGCCAGCAAGAGAAAAGACAAACTTTGATTCCATGCACACAGAGGCCCATGCAGAGTAAGGGACCCCCCATCTGGTCACTGCAGTGAGGGCGCAGTCTCTAGACGGGGAAACACATTTAGGAGGGAGGGGAGAACTAAAGAACTTTGTACTTTAAAGAAAAGAGGAATTTTGCAGTCTTAGCTATATAGGCGTGGACCCTGCAGCCCTGAGTCTGGGACAGTGAGGCCATCACTCACCTCTGGAAACAGAGAAGATCTGTTTCCTGGTTTTAGGGAGACGAGTAATCAGGCAAAAAGCATTATTTCCAGATCTTCTGGCTCTTAACTCCTGATTAAAAATAATCATCTGCCATTTGGGCATATCCTGGGGATCCTGTCTTTAGCCTCAATAATCCCAGTAATTTCAGGATATCATGTATTTTTTTTAAAGATGTATTTATTTTTGCATACAAACTGGGGTGCAGGTCAGAGGTGTGAGGCGGTGAGAAGATTCACCAGACACAGAGTGGGAAGCAGAACAAGCAGATCAACCGAAACACACTGCTGAGGGGAGCAGCAGGCGAGGCAGGAGAGGTCTGCCTTGCCATGTGGGAATCTCCCTGGCCGGGCATCGAACTCGTGCCGCAGCCACCGACAGCTCCACAGCACTGTGCTTAACCCATTGCACCAACAGGGAGGCCCCTTCATGTAGTATTATAAGAATATTACCTATTATCATTATAGAATATATTAGTAATTAATAACATGTATCAGCTGTAGGTTAGCATAAGAATAATATATTAATATAAGGATATTCTACTCTGTTAGTCTACATTTGTGAAAGGTCAGAGCAGGACAGGGGCTGTGTTGGGTCATCCAGGTGTCGCTGGCGCTGCTGGGTCACACAGCTGAGCTACCTGTCATCTCCAGGAATTGCTCTCGACCAAAGTCACCCCCCTCACCCAAGTTCCCTGCCTTCTTTCTGGGCACAGCCTGCATCCAAATGACTGGTGTGTATGTGGTGGCATTAAGTCTTGGCCCCCTGACCCCGACTTAGGATGACTCTGCAGGACAAAGAGCTCCCTGTGGGCAGCTGAGAACTTACTCTCCCCAGTCCTGCTTTCTTCTCCCCTTCACAGCTGTTGCTCCTGAGGGCACTCCCTAAGCTCCCTCACGCTCATCTTCATCTCAGATGAAGCCAATCTCAGCTATTGGTACCAAGATAGAGCAAGCAGGTGTTCAAAATTGATCCCCCACACCAAGCAGTGTGAACCCCCCTCTCATAGTCATTGATGGCAGCAGTGAAACATACACCCACGTTCACTGGGGTGTCATAGTGATAGGGAGAAGTGCACTAGAGGGGCCACTGTATTGTGCTTCATAATGGAGGAAATAGATACATAATGGCAGTGCAACTGGAAGGTTATTGCTAGGTTCTTTGGAAGGTAAAAACAGTAGAGTCTTTGAAAAGCCTGGCAGGGATTACCCAGCAATGCAAGGCTGAGTATGAGAACCAAATATAAGGGTTCCCTTATACCAAATATAAGGGTTCTCGGGGCTAAATATACAAGGGACCCCCATGTCCTCCAGCTGGAGAGCAGAAGCAGTGACCAGCAGGCTCAGGATTTAGCAGAAGAACGATTGGAGAACACTGAATTTTCAGTGGAGGTAGGGTCAGCGACCTGCTAGGGAAAAGATGACACCCCAGGGCATAGGTTGAGACCCTGGGGTGCATTTGGAAATTTAAATCTCCAGGTTCCTTTAAGCCAGGGCTGACCATTGTCCTAAAGGTTGAAATCCTGAAAGATCAAAATCCTAAAGCCCAAAGATCACTGCCCTGAAAATTCTAAATCCTGAATGTGGATATCCCAAAGCCTGGAATCCTAAAAACCACTATTCTCATGAGGGAAAAGGTGACTGTAGGGTAAATGAGAATTACAGGTTTTTCTGCCCTCCCCTCAATGATGGACCTCTGCAGGCCTATGCGCATGCCTGATGGCGGGCACCTGGAGTAAGGTGTGGGCCTGTGTGAGTGGGCGCACCTGGGCCAGAGACTAGACTCAGGAGCAGAAGCAGCAGAGAACAGAGTGTGGAGCAGAGGACGGTTTGGGGTGCAGCAGAGGCCACGGGACGCCGCCAGAGAGCCCGAGAAAGTGAAGATTCACCGGGGACTGGGAGGCCTGCCAGCCTCCCGGCCCCCCAGCCCCATTGCCTGCCCTGTACATGGTTGCCTCTCTACAAGAGATCAATAAAAGCCTAAAAAGCCACCGAGCGCTCCAGAACTCCTTCCCTTTTACTCGTCTGTGCGGCTCCATGGAGAACCTGTGCTTCCTGGTAGCATTCTGCCATTACAGAGCCTTAAGAGGAGAAGAGGCTGAACTGGCCATCGGTGGATCCTCTCCTTGGCCACCTTGTTCGTGGCTTGATACCGGACTGAGGATTTTTGGAGAGATCTGTGACATCATTCCTTCGCAGAGAGGCTCTGGGTGCTTTTGAGGGTGTGGCACCTGCTGACTTACAGGATCTGTGGGCCCCCAGCAAGGATGCATGTTCTCGCACGTCCTTCTGAAAATCTCCTTTTCGTCACGTCAACAAATGACTTTGAAATCGTTTTGGGGTCTTCTCTTCTCCAGCATTCTGTTTTTGGGATTTCAGTCTTTCAGGAGTATGATCTTCAGAATTTCAGTCTTAGGGGATTTTGACCTTCAGGATTCTGGCATTTGGAGATGTCAAGATTATGAACCAAATCCCTTTGAACCATGCGGGTTTCCAGAAGTGACCCACTTCTCTAGGTAACCTCTAGATAACTTCGCGGCTATTGCTCTTAGCCCTTGAGAATTAGGTAGAGGTTTCAACCTAGTAAGACAACAGAACCCCTCTCTGGAGCTGGCCTCACCTCTCCTCTGGCCACCCCAGACCACTAAGGAGGTGGAGTCACATCACCTGGATGCAGGTGTACCTGGGCTGGGAGGGGAGGAATCACACCTGAAGGCAGCTACAAGAAATTGCAAGAGGACCTCGGAGCTGGCGACTGAGGAAGCTGCTTTTCTCCGGGCATCTGCGTTCCTCCCACATCCCAAGGTGTGTCGGGCAAGGTCATCGGTGTCTCTTGGTTGCCCCCGTGAGAGTAAATGTGAGTACAGCCATGAGCATGTCCTGTGCTGGAAGGGTTTTCTGACCAGGCTGGGTTCTAGTCTTGACCCTGGACTGCAACTGAGGGAGGCTCCAGCCCCCTCCATGGCCGTTTCTGATCTAGAATATGCAGATTGAAAAAATGAATGAATGAATGAATGAATGAACGAACGAATGAATTAATAGAAAGGATTCTTTCATTTTAGAAGTGTTTTGAGTCTTTATTTAGAAGTTTTGGTGATGTTTTTGTGTCCAAAAATATGTTGTAGGAACTTAAGTCTTCTTTATACCAATTGGCCTTGGGTACAATTGATTTCATTATTTGTCGTTTTGCTCAAATGGAAGTTTCTGATGAAACTTCTTATGGAGGATGTTAAGTGAGGACTTACTGTGCTAAGCTGTTCATCCCATGATAAGTTGTTTCGTTGACTTGTGAGAAGTGTCATGTTGAAGAAGTGCAGGTTTCCACACAACCTTACAATAAGGGAATCCGATGTCTGGGACAGAGTTGGGAGCCTGTGAGAAGCACCTCTGCTCTGACCCCTCACTGCACATCTAACTGCTCCAGCCCCAGAAAATGAGCCCCAGACCAAGGGCCTTTCCCACAAAGCCCTCTACCCTTCCTCCACATAGAAATGGTCCCAGAAAAAAAATCATTATGAGAAAAAAAAAATGTTCAAGTGAATGAAAACATTAGTGGGTCCTTCACGGGTTTAAAAAAATAAACCAAACTCCAAAATATTCTGCAAAGCACATTCAGGAATTAGAGGGGATTACAAAGGCCACACCAGAGCCAGTTTTGTGTTAGGCCGGGAAGCTGGTTTAATTCTGCACGAACCTCAGGGAGACCCGGGTTCTATTCCCCAGCTCCCGCTCATGCTGAGAAACTCGTTTCGGTTCTCTGTTCTTTGACTCAGTTGTGGGGTTGGGGGGAAAGAAGTTGGTCTGACATTTTGGATTTTGTGAGTATTATCAGGACCAGCTAGCTTTTCTAGAAACACAAGCGTCACGCTTAGTAAAAGACAAGGCAACCAAAGGCAGTGTTCACTACCCCGCCGCGTGCAGTTGTGGGGAACTGAGGCTCTGAGTAACCCCGTTATGACGAGAAAAAGATTCGCGTGCGGAGCCGCCCGACCTGGGAGCAGGGCTAGTGGGGCGCCTCACCGTGCCCCTGTTCCTGCCTCTAAGAAGCCAGATGCAGAGGTCCATTTTCATACAGACACAAATGCGTATAATTATTTATGTGATAAATGTAGTATTTTATATGATTCATCGAAATTAGATTATTAAATGTGTTGGGAACACGACTCACAGAGCTGGAAATGAATAAGTGAGCTTTTTACCTTCTTCTACATAAATTCTAGATGGGCGAAAGAGATAAAATGTTTAAAATGGAAAATATGAGTAGTAGAAAAAAAATCGGATCTGTGTTTGTCTAAATTTGGTGATTGAAATGCCCTTTCTTAAAAAAAAAAAAAAAAAAAAAAACCAAGGCAGAGATTGTAAAATAAATCATCCATGGACCTGGTTCTGTACAATGAATTCCATCAATACCATAAGCAAAAGTGAATTTCTGTTTTGTCACTTACAAAGAAGGAAAAAAAAAGTTGCCATGTTTTCCAGAATAAGAGACTGGTATCTTTTATACATAAAGAGCTCTTGCAAATCAGTATGTAAAAAACCACTTCTTTGATTACCATTTCTACTTCCTGAATTTTATCCCAGAAAAATTAGCTTGGAAATTAAACTCACATCCCCGGGAGCACCATCTTACTTAGGAAAGAAAGAATTTTAGATGAAATTCTAGCACCTGGAAGGTGGTCAGTAGGATGTTAGGGAGATAACTTTCTGGAGAAAGAGGTTCTAGAGAATGAAAAGAGGGTATCAGATAAAAGAGGGAGGGGTGCCAGGCCATGTAGGGTATCCAAATATAAAACAAATGCCCCCCAATTTGGGGATCCAATCGAAAATTCAAAGTGGCAATTTCAATTTCAAAATACTATAGTGAAAAAGAACCCTCTAACACATTCCCATGGCTCCTGGTCAGTACTGGCATCTCCCCTGTGTGAAGTTCAAGAGAATAAAGCTGGGAAAGAGTCAGCTCCTGAAGCTTTCATTCCTGAAAAAGAGAAAACAGATCAAACCTAGATCCTCCATGTTCAGGCTCTTTGCTGTTTTAGTCCATCTTCTTTCCTGGAGCTATAAGTGTTTCTGCTTCTTGCTTTCTCCTAGGACAATGGGAAAGATCTTTTGTAGAATCATGGGTGGGAAAACCTGTAAACCAAGTCTAGCAAGGGCAGGCTTTCTTATGGAGGCATTTCTCAGTTTCATGGGCCTCTGGACTGTGTCCATTAACTGTTTCCAGAAATATCCCCGAGGTCTGGCGAGTGAAAGGGGAGCTCTGTGTGCTCAAGGTCAGATTTCACCTGGCAGTTCTGCCAGCTTCGTGTGCATTCTGGGTTCCCCTTAATAAATCACAGGTCCTGCCACTAAGTTGCCAGTAGAGACCAGTAATAAGTGATTTAGGGGTGCACAGAGGCCTTCCAAGTTCTTTAAAAATCTGTTCCTTTGCGGGGTGGGGGGTGTTGCTTTTTTCTTACCGAGAGGTGGAAAGTTGGGTTTTGAGGATCTTGAGTCCTCAGCGGAGACCTTTGTGAATGAAAATTTGTCAGGATTGAGTTACTTGATATGAACTGTGTGCTGGGTTCTTGAAAGATTAAAAAAGAGAGAGAGAGTCCTCATACAGACTTGTAAAGATCACAAAAGTAGAGGTGAGCTTTTGTTTCTCCAGCCCTTATTTCCTCTCTACCCCACCCAACAAGGAAGCAACTGATTCAATATTAAATCAGAGTGGACATGGAATGGGTATTCTAGGCCCCTCTCCTAGCCCAGGCATCAGGCAAACTTTTTCTATAAAAGTCCAGATAATAAGTACTTCAGGCTCTGTGGGGCAAGACCATCTCTGTCCCAGCTATTCAACTCTTCACTATCCATTTAAAAGTAACTACAGACAATCCTCAAATCAAAGTCCATGGCTGTGTTCCAATAAAACTTTATTGACAGTCCCGCCCACAATGTAGAGCGTTCCTTTTTCACCATATCCTCACCAACGTATGTTGTGCCATTCTCACTGGTGTAAGGTGGTATATCATTGTGGTTTAGATTTACATTTGCCTGATTATAAGGGCTGTTGAACATTTTTTCATATACCTGTTGGCCATTTGCATTTCCTCTTTGGAGAAGTATCTTTTTAGCTCTTCTGTCCATTTTTTGGCTGGATTGTTTACTTTGTTCTTGTTGAGTCATGTGAGTTCTTTGTAGATCTTTGTGATCAGTCCCTTATCTGTTGTACAGAGTGTAACAATTTTCTCCCAATCAGTAGGGTATCTCTTTGTTTTGGCTAATGTCTCTTTTGCTCTACAGAAGCTTTTTAGTTTGATGTAATCTCAGCTATTTATATTTTCCTTCACTTTCTCCGCTTTAGACGATGAATCTTTAAAGATGTTACTGAGATGTATGTCATGTAGTGTTTTGCCTGTATTTTTTTCCTACATATTTTATGGTTTCAGGTCTATGTTCAATTCTTTTATCAGGTTTTGGGCTGGATCTAGCCCTCAGGCCAGAATTTGCTGATCGCTATTATAGTTAAAACTCCTGATCCTCATATTCTAATTTTCCACTTCTCCAATCTCTGTCTTGCTTCTTCCCAGTTTTATCCGACATTTATAATATCACCATTCCACCAACAACCAAAACTGAGAACACTGGGGCTTTGAATGATTTTGAAACTGATGACTCAGTGTTCCCCCTCCTCTGGGTTCTTGTCCCCAAGGTGGGTATTTGTGTAAATGTCTATTTTGCATTTCTCTGTATGAAATACCGGTTGCAGTGAGGAGACCTAGCAACCCGTGCTACTCAATTTGCCAGCCATAGTATCCTCAGTTGAATTGTCTTTGTGGCCAATTATTAAAAGCATGTGCATCCACACCTTTTGGCTACAGTTTGCATGAAATAGCTCCTACACAAGTTCAAGTGCAAGAAGGAAGTAGTCTAATCCACCATCCCCTGAATGCCTATACCCATTGCTGCCCATAAATACTGCCATATCCCCAGTCTAACCCTTAACCCTTACAGTACTGGATTAAATATCGGGTCCTTTTACCGAGCACCTATTAAGTGTGAAATAACTTTTGAGCTTCTCTGTCCTTACCATATCACATAATCTTCCTGACAGCACCAGACTCCCACTTGCCAGAAGAGGTAACAGGCTCAGAGAGGTTTGCTCCATTGCCCAGTGGTATGACCCACCCATACCTTTAAACATTAGAAAGTTATTATTTATTATTATTATTATTATTATTATTATTATTATTATTATTATTATTGCTACTACTTAATCCTACATTCATCCACTGTATGCAAGATTTTTCCAGGCATTGGTCAGGCACTGTTCACATAGCAGACACAGTGGGCACTGGGAGGTCTGAAATGCTTTCCCACAACCACCACAGCTGCATCGTCACAGCTGTGCTGCGGACTGCAAAGGGGAGGGCAGGGCGGATCTGTCACCTTCCACGAGGTGACACAGTTTTTCAAGGACAGCAATTGCCCTCTACTATCTGCTTCTTAGAGAACTGTCTCTCATGAAACAAATCATTTCAATTTCTCCATCTTCTTGCCTAGTGTGTGCAGGTGAATAATGGCGGAGAGCAAGGGGGCCTCTCTGGTGCCCTAATAAGCTAGCAGGAACAATGAGATGAACACCCAGCAACACAGAGTTGAAAATCTTAGTGTTGTGTGGGGAAAGTAAGAAAAGGAATATCGTTTACACCGCGATATTATTTGTGTAAGTTAAAGCACATATGCTTTTTAAAAAAAACACTGTATTTTATCAAAAGAAAACCTGATTACACTGGTCAACAGTGCGATCATAACTGACTTAAAAAGGCCCTAATCTTTAGAATCTTGGTGTGCTGAACATGAATATAACCCTGAAAATTTTTTATTAGCTCTCATTTTGAAGATATTTCATATAATTCATTTTATATGTTTCACCGTGTCAATTGACCCAGTAGGACTGCAACAATATCCTACATCAGCCTAGAGTGATGTCATATTGCATCAATTGCATAATACCATCATGCTCGCATCATCCAGAGTTGATTGCATCATTCTCTGGTGCAATGCAATGCTACTGCCAGGCGGCTGCTGAAATAAGCTGACGTCAGCAGTGCACTATAGAAAGCCCTGTTGGAAAGG
Organism: Scalopus aquaticus; assembly: GCA_004024925.1. Classification (NCBI taxonomy): domain Eukaryota; kingdom Metazoa; phylum Chordata; class Mammalia; order Eulipotyphla; family Talpidae; genus Scalopus; species Scalopus aquaticus. The sequence goes on from PVIJ01005687.1 coordinate 78,593, forward strand.
TTGAGCATTGAAAAGATTTCAGACTTTGTGTGAGACAGTTTAAGCTACTGTTCCATAGAACTGTTATTATTTTATCCATTTAGGCACAATACAGAACAGTTGTGCCTCGAAAGTGCGTTAATAGCATGGACAATTTCTGCTCTGTTTGTGGGGAAGTGACATTTGCCAACCAGAAGAAAAGTATCACTTCTCAAGTGAAGAAGGCTAATCATCTTTACTTCGGATGCAAGGTTGATGACCAAGACAAGCCTTGGGCCCCGCATACGTGCTGTGCTACATGTAGAACTCAGCTTTCACAGTGGTGAAATGGCAAAAGACCATCAATGCCGTTTGCAGTCCCCATGGTGTGGAGTGAGCCAAGCAACCACATAAAAGACTGTTACTTCTGCTTGGTTCCTCCTCTTTGTGGCAGAATAACGAAGCAAAAGAAGTCAAGAATAGTCTACCCAAACATTTCGTCTACATTGAGATGACTGGTTCAACAACTTGCTGGAGAGTGATGCGAAACAAGCAAGGATGCTTTTCGCCTAATGTTAGGGCAGAAAACTGCAAGGAACTAGTAGAAGACATGCTGATGCAGTATCAGAAACTTGGCTGCAGTATGTCTCTAAAGATCCACTGCCTTCATTCCCATCTGGATTTCTTCCCTGAAAACTGTGATATGGTTAGTGATGAACATGGTGAACGCTTTCATCAAGATATTGCATCAATGGAACAGGGAAAATGGCCCACTACAATGCTGGCTGACTACTGCTGGACACTCCCCAGAGATGCTTCTGAAAAGCTGTACAAGAGACAAGCAAAGAAATCTGAGAAGTAGTCTATGACTTGATTTTTTACAGGTATTAACCGTAGGCCTATTACTATTGGCATGCATTTCGTGATGTAAATTTATTGCAGATTACAAAAAAAAAAAACTAGAGCCAAAATTAGAATTTGACTGTCCTATTCATGTTGAGCACATACAAATTGATAGGAAATGACTAATTTTATTTCAGTGATATGTCTTTTGTAAACATTTGTTGACCAGTGTTATTTAGGAACCTCTATAAAACATCTTCCAATGGGTTTGGGGTAGGAGTAGGGAAACAGCTGAGAAATCAGGGATAAGTGGGGAGGAAATATAGCAAGAGACAGCTTGCACAGGAGGAGAAAGAGCAATGATTTAGTCTCTGCCATGAAGTCCCAGAATAGACACCACCAATAAGAAATCATTTGACAAAAGAAGTGTCCTAATTATACTGGACAAAGGGTGACAGACTTTAAATGCCACCCCTTGGCCTCAGCCAGCAAGGTTTCATGATGGAAAATGGGCAGGTGAGATGGTGGCAGAGAGGCATATCCTCTCTATCAAAAGGTTAAAGGAAGACAGAAAACAAAACAGAACAGCACTTGGGGACAGAAGTAACTGTTGCTGTTATTTATTAAATCCATCCCCTTGAGAGGCTAACCTGACAGAGAAGGGCCAAATCTTGAATGTAAATATAAAGCTACTTGGCTACCTATAGCTATTTGGTGTTGCCAAAGGAAGATATGACAGAAGTAATGTCCCTGTAAAATACTCTTTCTGGAATACCTTTGGTGGGATCCATTCTGGTTTAAGGAAATGGTAACTGAGAAACAGTGTTGAGAGTCTCACTAGGTGATGGGTTTTATTTGACAGAGCATGAAGTAGACAAGAGCTAGTTGTGAACCCGCAAAGGTGAAACCAACTGGCTCTCCCTTGGTTCCAAAAGCACCTCTGTCCTTGTAGTTATTTGCAGTAACTAAATCACTGCGCTTGTATGAAGACAGCACATACATCTTCGTCCACTCCCCCGCCTCCCACCCTAGCCCAGGCCATGAATATCACACTTGGAGGGAAAGGCATGAAGGACGTCTCCTCCTGCAGTTGAGGGCCAAGAAAAATTAGATTAAGTTCTTTCTCTTTGCCTCCAAATAAAATCTGGGGCGAGATGGCAATGGCATGGAGAAGGATGGGTGAAGCTGGTTTTATTTGCCAACATTCTGTTCGGGGTCTGATTTGTAGGTGAAAAATTTGCAGTGTACGAAAGAGAAGCTCATTTATTTCTCCCCTGACCTTGGGCCTTGATTTATCTCCAAACCAAGAGAACTTTCCTCTTGGTAAAGGAGGGATAATTCTTTCAGTAAGTCCTTGAAAACCCTGCCCTCAAAAGCAGGCCATATGCTGAATGCACAGAAAGACTCTGAATTTAAGAAGGTGGTGTGGGAGGCAGCAAGGAGGTACAACAAGAAAAAGAAACCTGGAAAAATCTGGGGGTGGGAATGACGTTGAGTGAATCACGCACATTTCAAGGCAGAACAGAAAGTGCGGGACTGGGGGCTGCAGAAATATCCCCGCCACGCTGGTACCGAAGCTGTTCCCTGGGGACACCCCGAGCGGTGGTGGCCTCCCCTCGCTGGCTGACCTTCCCCTGACTCCAAGAGAGAAGAAATAGTGAGCTCTGTGTCCTCGCCGGGCGGGCCTTCCTCTGACCCGCCCGGGACCTCTCAGCCCCTTTCCCACAACCCTCCAGCAAAGCCTGGCTGTAGCTCTTGGTTTATTTTTTCAGGTGAGTAAACTCTGTATCGAATACTGGTTTCTCAGTTGCTTTTAATTAGGCTTCTGGGTTCCACGCTTTCATCTCGGTGAAATCTGCGTCACTTTTCTCCAGCTATTTTTGGGTCGAAAGCCCCGGGTTTGCTTTCATGCAGCTAATTGAAGGCACACAGGAAGGGAGAAGGGATAATTCCAATCGGTTGACATTTCTTAGGGTTGTGATAAACCACACACTTTTGGAGCAACAGAAAATCACTTTCAAAATGTTCGCTCCACAACCTCTTCCCCCAGGGCATGGAGCATCTACCCGCCCAGGCTGGGAGGTTGAAGGCAGTGGGGCCTCCATGAGGCCCTGGGTGCCAGGTAGGCGGGCGGTGGGGTCAAAGGACAGGTGGGATGTGGCGACGTGACCCCATTGCCCCTACAGAGCCCCCCTCCTCCGTGGCCAGCCAAAACCCTTCAGCTCGCTCACGCAGAGCCTGGGAAGGTCACCATTGAATGAAATGTTTGCAAAGGTCTGGGGAGAAGGGTGGGTCAGGCACCTCTTAACATCAGAGGCCAGGGCTGGTGATGATGTCCCTTGAAAGATCCGTTGAAATGGAAAGCCAGCCCCATGCTTCCTCACTCCCAGGAAAGGCAGTCTATCTTGTTCAGTAAAATGTTATCAACCCTAATATCACATCCCTGTGGACCACACGATTCTGTGAAAACTGTATTTCTTAGGTATGTGTAACATGTTATTTTTACCAAGATTATTAGTAAATATTTATAGCTACTGCTGGAGGAATAGTATCAGTTTATGTAAGGCAAGTATTTATCACTGGTATTCTATTTTTAGAACTGATGGAGAGGTTTGCAAACACTCATAAAGCTTCCACAAAGTGGGAAGGAAACCTGCTTATTCATGACCAAAGAAGTCAACTCACATTCACATCTGTCATTCCAAGTCCTCCAGAAGACAAAGCAGTACAAATCACCACCTACTTCTAAATCAAAATAAAGTACTTATGGGTAGCCAAAACAGAGTGGATTGACAATAAATCCAAATTCCATGATAAAGTAACCTCATAAGACATCCAAAGGAAAACAACATGTGTAATTCTTAGAGCTGATATACCTAATACCTAAATAGTCCCTGCAAGTTGATAAGAAATAGATCAACTACCCAGTAGAAAATGAGAAAAAGAACCCTTTATAGACAAGAGCATGGATATTAAAATATACGAGAAGATGCTCAACCCCACTCGTGATAACAAAAATGCAAAGTAAACCACACTGGGAATCCACTTCCAGCTCCCCAGTTGTTTAAACAGAATGAAAAGGATAGCAGGCTGTGGTTTGGAGGAAGTAGGGACAAAGCCATTTATAAAAAGCTGCCGGGAATATATATTGTTTTTAACTTCTATGGGGAATTTGGCAATATCTATTAAAATTATAAATGCATATGCTCTTTGACCCTAAGTTATTTGTCTAAGAATGTAGTCTATAAATATATTCACCTAGGGGAGAAATAAAATACACCCCAGATTATTCATTGCAACATTGGCTGCAATAGCAAAAGATTAGAAACAACCTAAATTCCATCATTAGGGGACTGGTGAAATAATTTGTAATAACCCTGCAATGTAATCCTACATAGCCATTCAAAAACGAGGACTCTATATATTAATATTAAGCAGCCTCCATTACCTATTATTAAGTGACAAAAAAAGCCAGTGTCTATAATGTATTATTGTTTGTTAGTAATTGAAGATAGATGTAGACAGTGATAGTAGTGAGAAATATAGGCAGAGCTAGTTGGCACCCACTGGGTTTTTGCTTGTAACAATATAAAATATCTCTGGGATCCTATGTAAGAAATGTATCTGCCTGTCTAAGGAGTAGGTATACTGAAGAACTAGGCTGGAAGAAGGATTTTTATAGACAAGAGCACAGGCACCCTGTGCTATGTGTATACAATACACCCTGGTATAAGTTGAATTGTGCCTCCCAAAAAGATACAGTGAAGGCAACCCCCTGTTACCTGTGAATATGACCTTATTTGGAAATAGGATTCTTGGCGATGTCATCAAGTTAAAATGAAGTCCTACCTCTTTAGGGTGGTCCTGTGCAGAAGAGAAGAGAACACACCAAGGCACCCACTGGAGATGGTCACGTGCAGGTGAAGGTGGAGATGGGAGCGATGTGACTACAAGCCAAGGACACCAAGGATCTCAGGCAACTCCCAGATGCTAGCAGAGACCAGGAACACATCCCCCCCTCACAGCCACAGGAGGAAGAGTGTGCCTACACTGTGATTCTGACTTCTGACCTCCAAAACTGTGGCTGCACTGCTGCTGTTGGAAGCCACCTCTCTGGAGGTACTTTGTTACAACAACCCAGGAAAGCAGGGCCTACCTTTTGTTATTCAAACCTGACGTATAAATGTGGTGTCTATTAAGGAAATAATGAACTAGGCTGAAAACTTTTTGGCCAAAAGCAAGAGGAAATGAAGTGGGTCTTACTAGACTATGGCTCTGATGAACTTTCTAAAGTTCAGGAGATAGGGAACTTTTCCATTCAGGAGATAGGGAACTTCTCTCAATAAGGCAGCCACAGTTAGGCTCATTGCTTGAAAATGAATGAATAAAACTGACAAAAACCCTAGGGGAGGGCCTCCCTGGTGGTGCAACGGGTTAAGTCACTGCACTGTAAAGCAATCCAGAGCCACTACAGCTCGAGTTTGATCCCTGGCCAGGGAGCATCCCACATGGCTCAGCAGACCTCTCTTGCCTCGTCCACTCTTGCTGCTCCCCTCAGCAGGGTACTTCAGTGGATCTGCCTGTTCTGCTCCCCACTCTGTCTCTGGTGAGTCCTCTCACCTTCCCACACTTCTTCCCTACACCCAAGCTTGTATAATAAATAAATAAATGAATAAATAAATAAATAAATCTTTAAAAAAAAAAACCTAGGGGAAGCAAGACCCTGACTCTCTCTTTACACCCAACCTGGACACGTGAAGCGGAAAGTCAGCCAGAGATGGAATTGCTCTTTTTCCATTTTGCCTTCTTACCAGACATTTTTCTTTTCAAAGAAGAAAGGTGATCTCATTTAATAAGCAGGAAAGTGCTGAGATGATCAGGGCTCCAAGAAGATTCTGGCCTGTGTTGATGAACAGATCAGCAGTGCAAAGGCTGCAGCTGAATTGACTTCATGGACTGGTAGTCTCTTTCCCTGCTCGTGGGGCGAAACTCTGACCTCTTGCAACAAATAGGGTGACATTCACATTCAACACTAGCTCTGAAACAGAAAAATTTGTCACAATTACGACATAACCAAGACACCAAAACCTCTGATGAGCTCAATCAAATCACACAACACCAGACTTGGACATTAGATACTCAGTTAAATTTTGGCAAAAATTTTTTTGATTTACAGAAAAGCTACAAAACTAGCTCTGAAATTCCCCATGCCCCACATCCGTTCATGGTGGACCTTGGGTTAGGTGAATTCTCATTATGTCATCTCAAAGGTGCTTCTATCAACATGACCCAGTCACCTGGTTAAAGCAGTATCGGTCAGGTTTTGCCACTGCAAGGTAACTGTTTCCTAATCTTTCCCTCCCGTCCTCTTTGGAAGGAAGGCTGGCACACATGATACATGTCGAGGAGGAACACAAATATTCACATAAATTATCTAGAACTTTCTGCATAGAACACATGTCTCTTTTCTCCCATTTATTTATTCAATCATTTGTTGATATCCACATGGGTTCATGAATATTTACTTTATACTTTGGGTCATATGTCAATGCTACTCTATTGACTTAGCTGAATTTTTGATTGATCGGAATAGTTGTTTTGGCATTCTGTGTGGGTCTGAAGCTCACCACACAATTATGTGCTTTCGTCCTCTCTCTCTCTCTCTCTCTCTCTCTCTCTCTCTCTCTCTCTCTCTCTCTCTCTCTCTCTCTCTCTCTCTCTCTCTCTCTCTCTCTCTCTCTCTCTCTCTCTCTCATTCTTTCTCTCATTCACTCTCAATTTGGTAGAAAATTTCTAACTCTAATTTTGGGGTGACATTTCTGCTTTTCCATAGGTCACTTGGTCTACTCCCCATCCACCAAACCCCTGTGCCATTTCCTGTCCATTTCTCTCCTACCCATTTCCCCCCATCCTGTTCCATTTGGCAATCAGTAATTTTTTTCACTCAGTCCAAGATTTTTGTTTTTTGCCAGAGTATGTTTTTTGGCTATTTATATTCACAGATGTGAATATATATACCTTATATACGTGAAATAGCTTCTGAATTTACTTGTCAATTATACCTCAATAAAGATAAGGAGAAAGAACCATCTAATCTCTTTCAGTTTCAAAATGTTCAAAATCACTAATTATAAAGTAATGCAAGTCAAAGTTACCATGAGATAGCACTCATTCCTGTGAGAATGGCCATATAGTTATAGATACATATATACAGATAAAGATAAATATATAGATATATATCAATATAGATATAGATATAGCTATATACAAAACAGAAACAAATGTTGACAAAGATGTGGAGAAAAAGGAGCTCTCAATGCTATTGGTGGGAATGCAAGTTGGTACAGCTTCCATGGAAAATGGAGTGGCGTTTTCTTAAGAAAATAAAAACAGGAATCCCACATGATCCAGCTACTGTTAGGTATTTACCTAAAAAGGGTGAATAGGAAAAGACTTATGAACCTATGTATGTTCATATTGAAAGCATCAGCATCCACAACTGTCAAGTCCTGGAACCAACCTAAGTGCCCTGCAATGGATCACTGAATAAAGAAATCATGAGATAGATACTCAGTGGAGTACTACTCAGCTATTAAAAAGATGAAATAGTGCCTTTGGGGACAGAATCATGGTCTCCTTTTCTGCGCTTATGCAGGAGGCATAGTCCCAATGCATGGAATCCACAGGTGTGTGCCACATGCACTTACCTGCATGCTGAGCGCTCAGCAGCACGTGGCATGGAAAGTCTGATTTATGGATATGCCCAAGCACAGCATTAAAAGCCTGGACCTATACCAGAGACAGTGCCGGTCCTGTCTGTGGGAGGCTCAGTGGTCACTGGAGAATACAAGACACACAGCCAGGCCACAGGAGGCCAAAAAGAAGAGCACTCACCATTCTGCTGAAATGCATCGGGTGTGTCCTGGAGCAAGCTCACCAAGGTGGTTTCCCACCAGAATAGATTCTTTTAGGAAAGCTCTGCTTTGCAAAGGGAAATGAGAATACGTGACAACCAGTGGAAAGGACAATGGGGTCCTGTGTAGATTTTTTCATATTTTTAAGATTAGAATAGACAGATTATCCATACTACTGAGGAGAATGTGGTGAGACTCCAGATAGTAGACAAGGGGTCACCACCCAGAGAGGAGAAGGGGGAGGGGCTAGTTTGGAGAAATGACAAGGATGGGAGAAGGCGTGATGAAGGGAAGAACGAAACGATCCTGGTCAACCTGTCAAGGGTCCTGCACCCTCAGGCTCCTTATGGGCATGGCACACGGAAGGGGAGCCTCATCTGAGAGGGGAGTTCTTTTTCCTTCTCTTTATTGAGGTATAGTTGACAAGTAAATTCAGAAGCTATTTCACGCATATAAGGCATATAATACGAATATATATTGATATACATACTCATTATGAATGGCTTCTCCCCATTGAATTTATTAATAAGCCCATCACCTCACATATTTACCTTTTTTTTTGTAGAGCATTTAAGTTTTACTCTCTTAGCAAATTTCAGTTATGCACAACTATTATTAACTATATCTATATCTATCTATATATAGGATCCTCAGATCTTAATCATCTTGTAACTGCGTGTTGGAAGGAGCTAAGAAAAGTTTATGTTGTTGGGGAGAACAACATAAGCTTGAGCTGCTGTGATGTTTCTTGATGGATCTTGCGTATCCCACATTTTATTCTTCCCCACCTACCTGACCCCCAAGAGATCGTATAGTTTAATTTTTTCTTTCTTTCTTTCTTTCCGTCTGGCCCCCCTCCCCCTTCCTTCCTTCTTCCCAACCATCCTTTCCCTCCCTCCCTCCCTCCCTCCTTTCCTCCCTTCCTTCCTTCCACCACAGCAATTTACAACAGAGGATAAGGGATACAAATCATTAGCCAGATGAAAGAGAGGCACAGGGAGATGTGGGGGAAAACGTGGAACTTCCATGCCCTCTCCAGATTTGCCATCCTCTCCTAAGCCTTCACACGTCCACCAAACCAGAAGCTGTGGCATGTTTATGTCTTAGCACAATTAAAACATGTCTCCAGATCAGAAGAAAAGTGCAGATATTAACACCATCAGAATAATGGCGATGTGGTTTAAATGTTCTCCAGGCACGGAAACTACTAACCACGGTTTCTCTCTGATCAAGCTTTGCATGGTGCTTTGCGCAAAGCAAATACATTTCCTGGGATAAGCTTTAGAAAAGGAAAAACAAGCTTGGAGAGATGGATGTTTTAGTTTTAAATCCGAGAGCTAAACATAAATTTAGCACTTGACTGCTTTATTATTTTCCTGAAGTATGGAATCCATCTCTCTTCGCCTAAGCCACAGTTGGGTTCCTTCCATATTCTGCATTCTCTGAGACAATCTCACCCGTGATTTGCTTCCCACAGAGTCCACTAAACAGAGGCTGGTTATAAGATTGCTTGACTGTAATCTTTTCACTGAGAGCTTTGCAAACATTTGTAAGTTACCGTCACCTGGCTTCCAGAACAGTAGACACTTTTTCTCATGGAGTTCTATGTGGCAACAAGTTGTAATGAAGCCAGACTCCCTTACTTCTGTCTCATTCACTAAATCACTACTCAGGGTCACTGGTTGCATATCCTAACTTCCTGTTGGGGTGAGTCCCAGATACTCTGTTGATATTCCGTAAATGGTCCCCGTTCTCATCGATGGATTGCACGTGGAATGGCCACGGAGCCTCAGGGAACGGTGGACACTGGACTCCATTCCTTTGTCACTGTTTTCTAAGGTGCTGACGATAAATATGCGTCTATTCAAAATAGTCCCAAAAAAGCTTATCAGTGAGCTAGAGATGGATTCGCTTCTCTCCCCTGACAACAAAAGTACATTTTCAGTTTTTGCATTAAAGATTATAAATCCCATAAAAATAGTATAAATTAATATCTTCCTGAGTGTGGGACAAGTCCCTGTGTCTCATGCTTACATACAAGGGCGATAATGATTGACTTCAGAACAGCACCGGCTTGCATTCCTGTCGCACTTGAGAAAGTGCAGTGTTCACAGATCATCTCATCTTGTGTTTGTAACACCTGTACAAACTTTGTCTTTGGCCTCAGACTGGACGTAATAGCCATAGCTGACATTTACGGAGCCTTCACTGGTGGCAAGTTCTGGTCTCTGGCTTTGATTTTTGCTGTTTCACTTGACCTTCCCCATAACTCATGGTAGGAACTGTCAGTATCTCCCTTCTACAAAGGAGACCAGGAATCTACACCTGTACTCACACCTGCCTGGGTCTATAGCCCAAATCGGCCACTTCCTTGCCGGGTGAACTTTAGCTTGCTACCTAAAGGGGTGCCTCATCTTCCAATGAGGGTAATACCCAGCACACAGGGATTTGTCAGGAGCCAATGACATCATTTGTGCACAGTTCCTGCCATGTGCTGAAGAAGTGTCAGCTACGACTTTTGTTTTGGGACACTACTCTTCCGATAAACACAGAGCCTGTACTGTATGAGGGTGCTAGACTTGCACTGAAGGCACAATGATGTATGTGTGTGCCATTGCTGCCAGGACAATGAGCTGTGTTTTTTACAGCTCCATAGGTCAGAAGTTCAAAATGAATTTAGCTGGGCTAAAATCAAGGTGTTTCTATCAGGGACTTCGGGGAAAATGTGTTTCATTGTCTTTCCTGTAGCTAAAGGCCACCTGCCTTCTTTGGCTTCTCCATCTTCAATGCCAGCAATAACAGGGTGAGTCCTTATTCTCACTTTGATCTCGTCTTTGATCATCATCCTCTCTGACTCTGCTCCCTCCCTATTCCCTTACAAGACCCTCATGATTACATTGGCCCCACCCAGGAACAACTCCCCAAGAACCTTAACTAAGTACACCTGCAAAGTTCCTTTTGCCAAGGAAGGTGAAATCTTCACAGATCTCTGGAGTTGGGACATGGACATCTTTGGAGTCAGTCTTCTATCTAGACTGAATGGTAAACCAGAAGCAGTCCCTGACTTAATGAGTTTTACTTCTGATCCCATTTCCAACTGAGAAGGGTTAGAAATAAGAGATGAAATGGTTTACAAAGGCCACTGGAAAGTTTGGTGGTGCCAAGGGTGTTATACTACTCTAAGATTTTGATTAAAAAGAAAGAAAAGAAAAAGGAAATCCGTGTTGCTAACAATGTCTATTATAATAGTTACTCATCTTTTTTTTGTCTCTCTAAACTTAAGATACAATATTAATATGTTGTTGACTCATTAATTCTGGAGATAGTATTTCAGGAATTTTTTTTTTAAGATTTATTTATTTACACATACAAGCTGGGGTACAGGCCAGAGGCGTGGGGCGGCGAGAGGGTTCACCAGAGACAGAGCAGGGAGCAGAACAGGCAGATCAGAAATACACTGCTGAGGGGAGCAGCGGGCGAGGCAGGAGAGGTCTGCCGCGCCATGTGGGATTCTCCCCAGCTGGTCATCGAACTCGCATTGCGCGCTGCCTACAGCTCCACAGCGCAGCGCTCAACCGCTGCGCCACCAGGGAGGCCCTATTTCAGGAATATTTTGAAAAGACAACTAAATTTATTAATCTGGAGAGAGAATTTTGGGGGGAACTATTTCTCTTAGTCCCTATGTAACTAGGTAAATTAGCTCTCACATTACAAAGTTCCTACTTGGGAAAGGCTAAAACCAACCTCAAGCCCTTGGTCCTACAATTGTCAGAGACTCTCCTCTTACATGCACAACCCAACAACCCCTCGTCCCCATCATAAATCACAGTGTTTTTTTGTATTACCCAGTACCTATAGAAAGTGCTTTGTTGGAACAGACAATATTCTTCAGTTTTTGGTGTTATTGAGCTTGGACATCAGAATATTGAAACTTCAGAGTGTCTGTGAGAAACAACATCTCCTAGGGTGATGGTTAACATCGTCTAACAGGACTTAGAAAAATGAAGTTTATGAAGTCAATGTCCATTTTGATCATAGCCCTCCTGCTGTGCTTTACAATCTTCTCTGAAAAGCCAGGTCATTCAGTGCACTTCATACGCTTCCTATAATTCCGTTTGTCGGTTGCTATGGAAAGGGCATTCTTGCTAAAGAAACACCACAAGCACTTGATCTTCTCTCCAAACACTAAGCAAGAGTCAATAGATTTTTCATGAATTAGGTCTGCCATCCTACTCGTTGGTGCTATAGCCCCACTGCTCTTTCCCACTGGTTAACTGGGATGATGCTGGGACGATGGGAGTTGACTTTCTGCTTTGCCTAGACCCTGGCTGAGTTAAGAACAGGCTGTAACATGTAGAAAATTCCATCAAGTGGCTGATTCTCAGGGGTATTTAGTATGTAAATTGGTAAATTGTTGGCATGCCACTTGGTTCAACAACTGGAAGAGAGCTCAGTGATCTTCTACCCTAGCTTCATATTCTTCTGGATGAGTCAGAGGGCTCACGTGATGAAAGGGACCATCCCCTCCAGTCAGTGGCAGCTCCAGAATGTTCCTGCTATTAGGGCTCTGAACTCACTGGAGGAAACTCTTGGTTTGAAAAGTTAAATCTTTCTGTTTCAAAACTACTGAACTTCCTGCATCTGTGGACAAGAATAACACTTTTGTGGGTGTGTGGAGCCAAGAAAAGTGTTCTTAAAAAAAAGTGCCATTTGAGAGTTCAATGATGCTATCAAGGGCAAGAGCAGTGGTCCAGGAAAAGATATTTATTAGGCTTGAAAAGATTCTGCATGTAAGTAAAGGTTTCAACATCCAAATACCATACTTTCTCAAGTTCGTATCTTAAACATGTAGAAACTCCATTCCCTCCTCTGCCCCTCACTGCCACCACCTGGACCCAGGCCTTATCATCACCTCCCAGTGGCCTAATTGCTTACCCTCTCTCTAGGTGGGCTAGCATTCCTCCCCTCGAGTGTCTCCATGCCCTTGCAATGTTAGAAGATAGTCCTCAACACAAGGGCCTTCAAACGAAGACCCTGCCCCTTAGCTATTGCCTCTCAAGCCATAGCCCTGTCCTCCCACCAGGCCCTGGGCTACCAGACTTTGTCCTGTACCGCTGCCAATACCTGTTCCTCTGTGCGAAAGAATCGGGGTAGCATTTACTGGTTTCAGCTCAAGCTTCACCTCCTAGGGACCGCCTTCCTGGCTGTGCAGACAGCATTCATAGTTGCCCCCCAAAAAGCATAAACTGGATCCTCCTTTGTGCCACCATTGACCCAAATTGATCTCCTCTCTGGCACGCTTGCCCTTTTATCGTAGTGATTTTGTTTACTTGTACACCCATCAGGGTCTAGTACCTAGAGGAGCTCAAGGTATATTTGACAGATAAATGAATTCAGAGCAGCCTCTCAGTTTAGCTTGAGGCAGGCAGCTTGGTTGGGACAGGGAACCCTCTCAGCTGAACCAGCAATCCTTCCAAAGGACGAGGCTACTCTGAGGATGGTAGGACATTTCAGAGTGTCCTGCTGCCTTAACTCTGGGGAGTCTCCAAAGCAGGGAGCCTGAATTCAGGCCCCCTAGCATTTCCAAATGGAATCAACATCCTGAGGAAGTGGGCGTGTCTGGCAGCTTTCTTCTCCGCAGCGCTCACACATCACTGTGTGTTCACAGAGGACACACACACACTAGATGGGGAGACTGGGAGCACCCCAACCTACCAAAGTTTGGAGGTGGAGGTCAGAACTCCAGGACAAGACATACAGGTAGAATTCTCTGAGTAACTTTATATCTGACAGATCTGCCCAGGTGTGGGAAGCCCTCCGCTCTATCCATGGATGTGCAAAATCATGTTTTCTGCACATATTCAGTAAGAGGCCATCGAGCACAGAGACTCTGGAAGTGAATCAACCTGGGGCCACACCCCAATTTTTCCACCTGCCAAGCAGGTGCCCATCGGTACGCCAGCTCTAAACCTCCGTGGTCCTCCCGAGGCCTGGTCCCCAGGAAGTGCTCACAAGAGTTGGCATTGCTGGATATTGAGTGGAATTTCTCTGCTTCCAGACAAGTTGCTAACTTGAAACACGTCTCCAGATAAATGCACCTTGTGCCCAACCAATACAACTGAAACGTCAAGAATCCTCCGCTGAGAGGTTGCGGTTCATGTGCCTCACTAATAGAATTGTGGGCCTAGTATCCACTGGGCCACTGAAGTGACCAACATGCTAGTGTCCCTGATAGAGCAAGTGTCTTGTTTATCTTTTGCTGCATAGAAATAAGATCCCCAGGGCCTCCCTGGGGGCACAACAGGTTAAGTCTCAGCACTATGGAGCTATGCAGAGCCACTGCAGCATGAGTTCGCATCCCGGCCAGGGAGCTTCCCACATGGCACAGCAGACCTCTCCTGTCTCGCCCGCTGCTCCCCTCAGCAGTGTACTTCAGTAGATCTGCCTGTTCTGTTCCCCACTCTATCTCTGGTGAATCTTCTCACTGCCCCCACCCCATACCTCTAGCCTACACCCAGCTTATATGCATAAACAAATCTTAAAAAAAAAAAAAGAAATAACATCCCCAGACCTTAGATGCATATTTCTAAGTGAAATAAGTAGAGACTACATACGGTATGATACCAACTATATGGCATTCTGGAGAAGGCAAAACCACATAAAAAGATCACAAGGGAAAAGATTAGGGGTTGAGGGTAGGGGGGAGGAATGAGGAGCTGGAACACAGGATTTTTAGGGCAGTGAAGCTTTTCTGTATAACCCGTGATGGTGGACACATGACATATTTGTCAAAACCCATCGGGTGTACAACAGGAAGCGTGAACTCTAATGTAACCTATGTAAATAAAAATGTAACCCTATTCATCTTTGAGTTGTGACAATTGTAAGCACACTCATGTAAGATGCAAATAAGGGCAGGAACTGTGTGCAGGGGAGGGGGAATGTGAAAACGCTGCACTTTCCAATCAAGTTTTCTTTTTTTAAAGATGTATTTATTTATACACACAAGAGCTGGGGTGTAGGACTGAGGCATAGGGATGGTGAGAGGATTCACCAGAGACAGAGTGGGGAGCAGAACAGGCAGATGGACTGAAGTACACTGCTGGGGGGAGTAGTGGGCGAGGCATGAGAGGTCTGTTGCGCCAGTGGGAAGCTCCCTGGCCAGGGATGGAACTCCTGCTGCAGTGGCTGCGGATAGTTTCATAGTGATGAGATTTAACCCCTTGCACCACCTAGGAGACCCTCAATCAAGTTTTCTTAGAGCTAAAACTGCTCTGAAAAAAAATAGCCCATTAATTTTTATTTAAAAGGTCCCTAAACTGAGCCTCTCTGGTGGCCTAGAGGTTAGGTCTCAGCACTACGACCTGGCCAGGGAGCTTCCCACATGGCGTGGCAGACCTCTCCCGTCTCACCCGCTGCTCCCCTCAGCAGTGAATTTCAGTCGATCTGCCTGTTCTGCTCCCCCCTCTGTCTCTGATGAATCCTCTCACCCACCATACCTCTAGCCTACACCCCAGTTCTTCTACGCGAAAAAAAAAAAAAAATTCCCAAACTTAGTGGGAACCCATGTCCTAAGAGAGGACATGTAGTTTCCTTTCTCAGCCTAAGGGCTGCTCAAAACTTTGTGGACATTTTTAGTTGACTACAGAGAGTTGGCCTGGGTCCTCAGTAGAACTGCTTGAGTACCAACTTGAGTAGAAGGTAAAAAGTGAGGGCTGGTCTTCTCCAGCATGAGCAGGCAGGATTTTCTAGGCTGCTTGGTAAAATGTCTGACGTCACAAGGTGGGCCCCTTATAACCCAGACACACAAGGTACAAGGGAGGCTTGGTCAATGTGCTTCAAAATCTCTGTTGCTCTAAAACTACAGGGAAAAGCTGGTGTTGTCAAATAATTAACAGGAAGGGTAGTTTAAAGTAATGAAAATTCTGACTTATACTCCACAAAGAAACAATGTACTGCTTTTAAGCTCAGCAGCCACTAGACACAGGCTGACAGTATTTGTCTTAAGGCTTTAAATACTGCAGCTAACCTCTGTCCCATAAAAGTTTCTGGGAAGGGGTTGGCAAGTCCCTTCCGGGCCCTCAGGACTAGTGAGCAGTTCCAGTTCTTCCTGCACCAAGGGGTCCAAGTCTAGTGAGGTGTCACGAGCTCATAGGACGGAGGGCACCATTCACCTTGGCCCCTCCGCCTCTCTCCCTAGGGAGCCGGCCCGCTGCCCTCCTGGCTGTGTCCACAGCTGTGGGAGACCCTCCTTAGCCTTAGCCTCTGCTCTCAGCCCGCACGTTAGCCAGTGGCCTAAATCTTCTCCTCTGTGACTTCCATGTTCAGTGCTCAGAAGCCAGGGCATTCCTAGATTGTTTTTTCTTTTTGGTCCGGCGTTGCTGCCTCCAAGGGAGTGACACCTCCACGCTCAGCTCTGCAGGAGGAAGCCAGGGTGAGCCAGGACGCTACTGTGGCCATGCCAAGAGCTCCTCTTTCCTAAGAGAATATTCTAGTAGGGAGGCTTGATGGAGTGAACAGGCCCTAAGGGATGGACATGCGGAGTCGGGTACCAACCTCGCCCAACGGTAAAGACTTAGAGTTTTAGAGGGACTTAGAACATCTAGTAAAAGTCCGGGTCATGAAAAGGAAGTGAAGCCAGGATGAAAATGGAGCTGAGAAAATCCCAAAGAATGAAATCAGAGGGTTGGGGGAGAACCAGAACGCAATCATCAAGATCGGGCTTGCTGTGAATTGACAGATGTGCTGAGGGCCTCTGGGGAGAGGGGGGAGGGAGGGGAGGGGAAGGGAGGGGGAGGCAGGAGAGGAGAAAAGAGGTGAGGAAGGGAGGGAGAGGAGAGGAGGAAACGGAAACGTAGGGCAGAAGGACGAGGGAGAAGTGAGAGGAGAGAGGGAGAGGAGGGAGAGGAGAGAAAAGGAAGAGAAAGGAGAGAAGAAAGAAAAGGAAGAGGAGAATAAAAAGGGGAAGGAGAGAGAAGAGAGAGAGGAAGGGGAAGACCTGTTGGGGAAGGAGGGGAGCACACGATAGCCAAATTCTTTGGGGAGCACTTGGAGGAATTCCTGCAAAATTTTTTTAAAGATTTGTTTATTTATGCATACAAGGTGGGGCATAGGCCAGAAGTGTTTGGGGGAGAGGGGGGGAGAGGATTCACCAGAGATGGAGTGGGGAGCAGAACAGGCAGATCAACTGAAGTACAATGCTGAGGGGAGCAGCGGGCGAGGCAGGAGAGGTCTGCTGAGCCATGTGGGAAGCTCCCGGGCCAGGAATCAAACTCGTGCTGCAGTGGCTGTGGATAGCTTCATAGTGCTGCAATTAACCAATTGCGCCACCAGGAAGGCCCAATTCTGGCAAATATTTTGACAAGAGATAGTTTGAAGTAAGACCCAGTGCCCCCCAAAGCCTCCTTTTCCCAGAGTTCTCAGGGCCAGCAGTACATTCAGGACCTAAGAAAAGCAAGTTGGTGAAAGGTCAGCGGCAGGCGACAGTTCAGCCGTGTAGGGTGTGCGGGGTGGGCTCCCCGCATCCTTGCAGGAGAGGAGGGGTGGGGGATGTCCACAAAGCAAAAGCACCCCTCGTGCTTTCTCTAGATGGTGGCAGCCACAAAAGCCTACTCAGGAATCGAGCAGGACAAGCCCCTTCTATGCGCCTGAGCCATTGGGAGGCTGCAGTTTATTTAACAGACATTTACTACCAAGCTGCCTACCAAGGACTTGCAGTTGTTCTCAAGATTTCCTTGCTCTGAGCAGGCAAAAGGGTCTGTCAGGTTGTACTATGGACACAGTCCTTCTCCTTGGAGAGAACAAAAATAAACGTTAGTGAATGCTCCCAACCCAAATCAAAAAACAGTGACCTACAGGCTTTTCTGTCTCATATATGGTTTTATTGCTACTGGAAAGCTAGGTGCCTAGGCCTGTATCACACAGCTCCAAGCACAAATGTCACTGCCATCTACTAAATGCTTTGAGACACCAAGGAATTGGTGTCAAGTGGTATTTGTGAGTAACGCATAAGAGTTTTACCCCTGGAGTACAGGTTCTGAAAATCATTTCCATCTGAGGAAGGTTTGGGGAACCAGGGTGACAGAAGGGGAGCCGTCCACTAGTAATCTGACTCCAGAAACATTGTCACAATTATCGCCCATATTGGTGCGCTTGGCCAGGGCTCAAACTGACCGGAACAAATGAGAACCCACTTCTCTCATTCTTGTTCTTGTGGCCCAGGGCGCTGTGCGGTTAGCAGAGGGTGGAAGGCAAGCTGTCCACGTAGGGGGGCGAGCACAGGGCCCGATGACCCGAAGCCTTCTTCTCAAAGCACAATGTGTTTCCAAGACCATACCTTGTGAATGAATTCTAAAATGACCCGAGATGTCCATCTCCTGGTGTCCACCTGCCGTATCCCAAATGCCTAATTTGAAGGGCTACCTGCGTTCCTATGTTCAGTGCAGCACTACTTATAAAAGGTAAGCTTTGAAAACAACCTAAGTGCCCAACAGTTAGGATTCAGAAGATGTGGTCTGTATACACAGTGGAATACTACTCAGCTATGAAAAAGGCATACTCTTGCCATTTGCAACAATATGGATAGAACTGGAAGGAATTATGCTAAGAAATAAGTCAGGAGAAAGATAAATACTGGTTGGTGTCATTTAATGTGAAATACAGAGAAATATAAAGGGTCAGTTAAAACCAAACCAGTAATAAACTCTTGCCAGAAAAGGAGGGAGTCAGGGTGGAGGCGTGTGAGAGGGGACCCAATATAGCAGTGAAGGATTATTGGGGTGCTGTTGGTGGGCATGGTGTGAAAACATACATTTGTGGAGATATGAACCTATAAAATGTAAACATTTCAACTCAATAAACGTAATTTGATAAAGATTAATAAGAACTTATCAAAAATAAATAGTCAATAACTTAATATAGAGAGGTCATTCCCAGTGATGTAGATGGTTGCCACAAAGGTGAGGACAAAGTTTAAGAGGAAATCCAAAAAAACCCAGTTATCAAGAGAAATAACTATTTTTCTTTGTGCTGAAACACCCGGAGCCTGAAATTTACCCTGAACCATCTTTCAGTATACAATTGGGTGGCTCTGAGTCCATTGCTGTGTGCCATCCCCGCCATCCATCTCCAGAACTTTCTCATTTTGCAAAAAAAAGACACTCTACCCATTCAACAGTCACTTCCCAAATCAATAACATTTTGATACGCTCTTTTTATTACATTTTTCCAGAGCAGAGCAGAAAGGTAGAGAAATTTCCCCTAAACCCGCAAACCCACACATCACACAGCCTCCTACATGATGGGAACCCCCAGAAGCGTGGTTAGAAAGATGAACCTACAGTGACACATCATCACCCCAAGAACACAGCTAGCACTGGGGTTCACGGGTTTAGGCAAATGTTTAGTGGCGTGAATTCCCCATCAAAGTACCATGAAGAGTAGTGTCACTCCCTAAAAATGCTCCACGGTCCCCCTTATTCATCTCTCCTCCCACCCTGGCTCCCAGGGATCCTTTTACTATCTCCATGGTTTTGCCTCTTCTAGAAAGTCCTATTCAGACGGACTTCTTTCACTTAATAATATGGATTTAAGTCTTCTAACAAAATATGTATATTTTTTAAAGATCAGAATCCGTACAAAAAATAAAAATCCAGATGCACAAAATATCAAATGAAAGACTAGATCATACTCTATAGTGACGGCCCCACTAATTCCACTTTAACCCACTCTGCAATCCGACCGAGGCGCACATTCTGTCCTCTGCTAAACTTGGGTCACTTTCCTTTGGCCACTTGCTGCCAATATTTTTTGCTTATTTCGGGGAGACAGGCTAAATGAATTAAGTTAGCCATGACCAGCTGGCGGCTGCGCAGACCCTGCGGAGAGTCCCGCCCTCTCCCCCACAGGACGCTTCTGGGAAGTTCCTAGGTGGTGGGTGGTGTAGATTACAGCTGCAAAATTAGTTCAGATCGTGCAAATAAATAAGAGGAATGGAGAACCAGCATGGAGCGTCTGTCCTCGGCTTCCAGCACAACCTCCCGTAGCTGTTTCCAGAGCTTTTACTGGCCTGACTTCAAAATAGCTGCTTTCTGAATTTCGACAGAAAGGGTTTTCAGGAATGAGAGAATTACTTCGTGATTGGGGAAGGGCGCCGCCCTGTCCCTTCACAAGCTCGGTATCATTCCAGCCAGCTCCCCACCCAAGGGTGCTAGGGGGTTACAACAGGGTATCTGCAGCTCCCCTCGCCTCCACTTCCCCCACTTTAACCAGGGGTACAGGTAACCCTCTGGGGATGCAGCCTGGAGCCTGACCCCAGTGGTGTGTGATTCTCCAGGACTGAGCCTCACACAGGAGCCCCAGAGCTCCTTGCAGCGAACATGCAGGGAAGATGAACTTCCTTTTGCACTGGGTCCAGGCAGGTCAGAATGGACGCGCCCGACATCCCTCTCACAGGAGATGATCTCAATACCCAATCGTGACTTGTCCACTGTTGATGTTTGAGGGCGTGGGATCCATGGCAGAAGGAGGATCTGCCCCCAGGCCTGACTCAGTTGTGGCTGGGGAGATAGAGGAGAAACATAGGGGTAGGCAGGGCCAGGGAAGGGGTGCCCCTGCAGGTCTACGGGCCCCTGCCCCCCACCCAGTTCCACCTGGCTCCCTCAGGTGGGTTAGAGGCTATTTCCTCGAGAGATAAAAAGGCACTCGTCCAGTCATCTATTTTTGGACATCTGGGTTGCTTCCATACCTTTGCTATTGTGAACAGTGCCGCAATGAACATACGGGTGCATGTATCCTTTCGGATTAGTGTTTTTGTGTCCTTTGGTTACATTCCCAAAAGTGGGATTGCTGGGTCGTATGGGAGCTCCATGTTTAGCAGTCTGAGGAATCGCCATACAGCTTTCCATAGTGGTGGACCAGTTCGCATTCCCACCAGCAGTGTAGAAGAGTTCCTTTTTCTCCACATCCTTTCCAGCATTTGTTGTTGCCTGTATTTTTAATGTGTGCCATCCTCTCAGGTGTGAGGTGGTATCTCATAGTGGTTTTGATTTGCATTTCCCTGATTATAAGTGATGTTGAACATTTTTTCATGTACCTGTTGGCCATTTGCTTTTCTTCTTTGGAGAAGTGCCTTTTGAGCTCTTCTGCCCATTTTTGGACTGGATTGTTGACTTTGTTTTTGTTGAGTTGTGTGAGCTCCTTGTAGATTTTTGTTATCAGTCCTTTATCGGTTGTATTGCGTGTGAAGATCTTCTCCCAGTTGGTAGGGTGTCTGTTAGTTTTGGTTAATGTCTCTTTTGCTGTACAGAAGCTTTTTATTTTGATGTAATCCAGTCTGTTCATCTTGTCCTTCACTTCCTTTGCTTTGGGGGATGTGTCTTTAAAGATTTTGCTGAGATGTATGTCTTATAGAGTTTTGCCTATATTTTCTTCTATAAATTTTATGGTTTCAGGTCTTACATCCAGGTCTTTTATCCACTTTGATTTGGCTTTTGTGCAGGGTGTGAGGAAGTAGTCTAGCTTCATTTTTTTGCATGTAGTTGTCAAGAAGATGTGGTACATATGCACAATGGAATACTATTCAGCATTCAAAGAAGATAAACACATGCAATTTGCAGCAGCATGGATGGAACTAGAAGGCATCATACTCAGTGAAATAAGCCAGAAAGAAAGAGAAAACTATCGAATGGTTTCACTTATGACAGGACTATAGGGAAACCAAATAGGAGAGAGGCACTCAGCAGGGGAAGGAGAGGATAAGGGCACAAAATAGAGTAGAAAAGAACACAAGGGACCATGGAGATGGGGCACGGGTGAATTGGTAGTGGGTTACCCAAGGGGAATACATAATGTAAAAGATATAAATAACAATAATATATATTAGATATATTTATATGTATTTGTTTATTTATATATTTATATATAATATATGTATTTATTTATATTTATATATTTATATATAATATATGTATTTATTTATATTTATATATTTTACATATAATACATATACTATATACATATATATACATATACTAAATACATTCACTGGAAAAAAAAAGACACTCAGGCTGCCCTCAGGGAGAAAGGGAATGTTCCAGAATAGATCAAGGAAAACCTGGGCTGGCAGGAAAGAAGAGTTTGCACTTTCCCCCACTCACCCTCCTCTGTCTGTCAGGGTATGCCAGTGTAAGCAAGAAAATAGAGAATTGTCACTGCTGACAGCCTGGGAACAGCTCTCAGCTTCTAGAGCAGAGGCTGTTCCAATTGTAAAGGCTCTGTGAAGGGAATGGCTGAAAACCTCCCCTCTCACAATTTTTGTGAATCTTGGCCCTGGGAGAATAACACTCGCATCTATCACCAGGTCGGCAGGTCCCTCAGAGGCAGCGTCTCTGGAAGAGAGGAGGGCTGGCGTGTCCAGTAAGGCTAAATCTTTTTGGGACTTCATGTATTTC